>JAGDQP010003406.1:42388-94435 GCA_022664845.1 Lepisma saccharinum
GTTGCACTTTCGTTCAGGTGTTTCCATTATTCTGATAAGCATCTGTATTTTACAACGTTATTAACTCTCTTTTCAAATCTTTGAACATTCTTCCTTATACTTCAATAATTCTGTACGAATGCACAGGTAAGTGTTGAACTACGAGGTAATACAATTCCAACATTTGATAATTGATTAGGGTTTAGCTCTTTCTTTTCTTGTTCATTATTTTTGCACAGGTGGTTTTGAATGATTACCGCCTTATTAAAACTAAGTGCCTAAATTCTAGATAGCACTATCAACACATGAACGAAGCAATTGGAACATCATAGTCACACAAGAGTATATAGAACTCCTCTCTTGTAACTTATAAAGCTAGCAAATACTCTTTCAGCATTAATATGTGCTGAATAATATTATACGTATATACCAAGAAAATAACGGGGGAGGGACTACTTCCGGAATTTACCAAACTCAACTGTAATTATATTGTCTTCTTCTTTCTCGTTTTAATATTGTAGAGATGGTAACCCGAACGCCTTATATGATATGGATTGCTATTTGGAAATGTTGGTTTTGACTTAAGATCTGTATTTTTGATTGGATAATTTTAGCACCACGCTAAATGCAAGAACAGTTAAACATACCAACAGTAGACACGTTGTTTGATACGGAGTACAAGAATAAATATTGATATTAACAACACAAAATACTGAAACTGGCACAGAAGAAATGACAACGGGGATCTCCCAGCATCCGGTCGGGTATGCTCTCCTTTACACCATCACGGCACGGTCAATTCTTTGTGCATACAGAACACTCCTAACACCTTGATATAGAAATTGAAAACAGTTTGAGACGCACTGATGGATGACGTTTTATCGCATCATTGTTTCTGATAAATGTGTTGGTAGAATAAAGGATTGCGAAACTTTTTACCACTTCGAAGTGAGATAAAGTAGCTATCAATCTTGTAAGAAACTATTTTCTACACACACAGCGTTATCTTTATAGTGGGTGAAAGTTCTCTGATGATCTTCATGTTTAGTAATTAGGACATCCATAGTATAGAATTATATTATCTCAATAGTTTGAATCTTCCGTAGAAAAAGAAAATGGCTTGTATAGATCCCAGGATTCGAACATTCTATGATTATTTGAATATTCTACGTGGTTCGAACAAATTATTTCCATTAAAAATAATGAAGTTCTGAAGTTTACAGATCATACATAGCTTCTTTCAGCTATACGACTTTATAAGTGAAGACAAAATCTTGCAAACCTAAGATGACGATATGATTGCATCATTTAAAGAAAGACACTAATCTTTAATAACAATCAAAACGAGCTGCTTATGATTACTGGAGTAAGTCCAAAGACTTACCTCAACTTCGTCATACTCCGCTAGTCAAGGTTCCAATTGGGTTTCTTAGTTTCATGTGCAAGAAGACGATTTTCTTTTCATCCTTAAATATAGTGTATATGATTCCCATGAAATTCTGGAAAAAGTGCATATTTTTTAGACTATAACTATAATTTTAAATGTTATTACAATTTTATTCTAAATAGCAATTTACAGAACTTAAAAATATTTCGGAGACTGTATTTTTTATTGCGGACAAAAAAGGTTTCTTTGGGATTTCTAACATAACCCACTGATTTTAACGGTAAATTCTTATAGTATTATAAAGCGGACTAGGAGTTGATTTTACTTTGTATTTTCCTTTGATTCTTGTCCCGATGTCTCGATGTGCTAGCGTTCCGGCAGAATGATACTGACACCACACGCTCTCACTGTCTGCTGGTACACACTCCTTTCCCTTGGCTCTAATGTTACGTAGTTATCGATTCATGCACTTTGAGTACTTCTTTAACATGTGACATGTCAGAACAGGTAAAGTTTTCCATTTGTCCCGTTTATTATAAAAATAAAAAAAGAATGAGTTTCTCGCAAATTTAAATATGGCGGCTAATTTCTAATAACAAAATACAATGTGCCATAAATGGTCATCTACTTGAACTCCTAATATGAAATGGTAGTGTGCATCTTGATCCTGGTATATTTACATTACATTATGATGCTCTGTAAGTGTGTCATTTATTGAAAGACTAAGGGTCCAATCATCTAAAGGCTAAAACCATGACCTGCAGATCAGCTTATGGAATGCAAATCTGGTTTCAGTGAAAACATTGAGCGCTCAGTGAATTTCAGTGAATTTGTCCTTTCAATGCCATTAACTGTTTCCGGCTCACTCTGAGCCGCCGCCATTCTTCTAGCCAAGAAATCCCACGGTCTGTTTGAGTCGGAAGTGTTAGTGTAGGCAAAAGGGCGTCCCAAGCAGAGAGTTTCATCGTTACGTACGAGTATAATAATACCTACTCAGAAACATCAGAAAGCCATCAACTGCACTTCCTGCTTCCGTATAGTAAGGTGTTAGAAAATCATAGTAGTTGTATTAAATACATTTTATCTAACTTATGGTGCACTAGAGATGCATGCATATAGGCTTATAAATAGTTGTGTGTTTGCTTGCACCGAAATACGGCACTGCGAGGTTAGAGAGCTGAATCACTACTTTTGTATAAACAACACTCTGGCGTTAGGAACAAGACCATTTTCATGTTTTATTACAAGAGTTTAAAATACATATTTGTTTCGTACAAATTAAATTCTTGAGCTGTTTCTAACTTGATGAATTAAATTAGCCAGGTTGCCAGTTACATGTTTCCGCGCTCAAATTGGAATTCGAAACTGCAAATTATATTTAAAGTTTTAGGTAGCAATTTCCATAAGCTACTTTCGTTATGGTGCACTGTAGGACAGCGAGCTATTCTGCAGTATCTACCCTACGCTTTAGTCTCGCAAGGCACTCATATGAATACCTAGCAACAACCAGCAGTCCAAAACCTGGTAGTAAAAGGGCAAGGTTCCAGAATGCTGAACCAATTGCAGGAGTATCAAATATAGAGAATAATGTCACTTATTTTGAAATACTTTTAAAAAGAAAAGGAACACTTTTTGACTTGGACCCTTTTAAGTGTTCTAGAACCTTGCCATCAGAGTTTGAAATATAACCCAAATTCTTCTCTTTCTAGTCTAATGTGAGTAAAGTACAAAATTCCATGTATGTATCAGGGGTTGCGCAAAGTGTTACTCCGTGTGATTTGGTTAAGCATTTACTTAATTTCAAAATGTACAAGTAATCCGAAATTCATAATATACATTCACGTTACTAATTATGAACAAATAAATGGATTCCTGCATAGGACAAAGACTGGACTCACTGTTATTAATAACAATAATCGTCCACCTTAGGTACATTTGAAAGGTGTGGGCCTAGTAATGGGCAACGCCTGCTTACTTCTGGTGGAATAAAGAAAGTAATGCTTTTAGGAACAAAGATGGTATCAGAAATGTCCTATGGATTCACCTTTCTTCCACATTAGTTTATTTTAGTTCCTTATCAACAGAATCCAGTTCTGGACCATGTTTACATATTTACATTGCATGGGATATTTACAAGTACATTTACATCTTCCTGGAGCGCCATGTTTACCACTCTTTGCGCTGTAGGATATTCTGTTGTTCGTCGAAGTTCACCCATGCACTTTATAATATTCAACTGTTCGTTGAGCATAAATCTAAACTGTCATCCGAAGGATTTCCGATCCCAGATGCTCACTAAGCGTTCAGTTCTCAGTGAGCCGCTCAGTCCTTGGAATGCAGCCAATTATTATCCAAGTGTCTAGTCCTAGTTTTCTTCGGCCACTCCTGGCGTATGCTGGGATACATCTTTGAATTAATCTTTGAACCGATCATTGTTTCAGATTCTTTACTAGCAGGAGAGACAAGGATCTAGTCTAAAATGATATAATAGTCAAGAATTCAATTAAACTGTTCAGGCCAAATCCAAGTGGGTTTTCCCGAGCTTTTTGTTTTACGTGAATAACTCCAATTTCAGTCGAGAAAACGAATTAACTTTCACAGCCTAAAGTTCGTTTCGTCCTTCAATAATGAATACAATTAGTTTTAACAAAAAATTAATAGTAAACTCAGGATTGTGTGCAGACAGTATTGGGACATTATTCTGTTATATCCTTATATATATATTTATTCGAAAAAATCGAAATGACAGGTAAACCAAACATAATAGAAGAACAAACAAAACCATTGACGAAAAAGACGCAAGAATACAAACCTTATAAGGATGAAGGGGTTGAGGGGAAACTACGGACTGCGGGCGATCCTAGGGAGACGGGCCCAAGTGTATCCAGGGAACTGAAGAAAAAATATAAAGAACCAAATTGGACATATAACATAGAGGAAAAAAGATAGCTACTAGCTATACTGGAGGATCCGCAGGTCCTGACCGTCGCTCTCAGGCGCATTATCCCACGAATTCATGTAAACGGTAACAGAATAACGTTTACTACACCTGATGCAGTGGATCGAATATCTCTCAAGAGACATAACCTGCCGTCAGAGCCTGGAGAACTATTGGACTTAGTGGATCAAATCTTCGAACGAAGAGAGGAAGTTTTTAACCTAAACGAGGTCTATAATGACTTCGTGAGGGCGCATGGCAGACATTAAGGATTAAGGACAGACACTATTTCTATTCAAGAGCCATACGCTTTTAAAGGAAAGATTATCAATTACCAGCAACGGCACAGACTGTCGCTGGCAGTGGAAACCCCAAAGCTGCAATAATAAATTTAAATAGAAACTTTCAATTAGTTGAAATAACCCAAGTCACAGATGAGCACACAACATGTTCTGAGCTTTTAACTAATTTTGGAAAATATGTATTAGTTAGCATGTATTGTCAATATAGATTTGAGGTAACACAATACGTAAATAAATTAGAATTAATAATTAACACTTATCATAATCAAAATTTAATAGTCTGTATGGACTCAAATGCTAAATCTCCGTTATGGTTCAGCAATGTAATAATGACCATGATAGAAGACGTGGAGAAGAGTTGGAGAATCTCATTCTGGCACACAATATTTTAATATTAAATAAAGAAGGACAGCCCCCAACCTACAGCAACAGAGCCGGTGCAAGGACTAACATTGATTTGACACTGGCAATACAAAATTTATATAATAAAATAGATAAGTGGCAAGTACTTGATGGACGTACAACGAGCGACCATAATTCTATAATTTTCGAAATTAAATCAGCACATTATGCAGCACAGAGCACAGTTGAAGAAGATGATTCCCTCAGGGACAGCATTCACAAAATGAATTGCGATAAGTTTAAGAACAACTTGTTTTTTCCACAGGTGATTGATGGAGAAGACGTGGATGAGGTGGCAATAAATTTAGAAGAAGCTGTAAATCGGGGCCGCTTGCCCACCGCAGGAGGAAGCAAAGAAGAACATCAGGACTACCTTCTGGTGCAGAGAACTAGAAAGAATGAGGAGAATTGTCAGAGCAAAGAGGAAGTTATCAACTAGCGCGGGAACCGCAGCATAGAAACAGCAAATTAGAATATAGAACAGCAAAAAACGAATATAAGGAAAAATAATAATACGCAAAAAAGAATCCTGGGACAAGTTTGTCCAGGAAAACTTAGTGCTAGATCCATGGGGTTCTCCATACAAAATTTGAATGGAGAAAACCCTCCCAACAACATCAGCAACTTTAAAAAACTGATGGAACATTTACAGAAACTTGGCAGGACTCGGTAAACTTGCTTATGGAGGAACTGATACCGGTAGTTCAAGAGGAGGGTGAAACGTAAGAACAACAAGAAACTAGAAGAGAAATGAAGAATATTTTGTATAAAACGAATACAGAAATGAACGAAAATTTGGAAGACTTAACCATACAAAATTTTGAAGTAGAGCTGGCTATTAGAACCCTAAAAAAATAAAAAATGCTCAGGGACATGATGAAATCAAATCGGAAATCTTTAAGGAGACCAAATATGGACTCCGTACCTGGCAAGGCTTCTCACGGAATGCTTAAGGCAAGGAAAATTTCCGGCTAGATGGAAGGTGGGAAACTTAACAATATTCTTGAAGAGCCAAGATGCAATCCTAGATTATATCGTCTTATCTGCCTCCTGAACGTAGTCAGCAAGATCTTCGAGAAAAATATGATAAATAGACTGCAGGAGGCTCGTGAGGGACTAACTGAAGATCAAACTTAGTTTGGTTTCAGGAAAGGCAGATCCACAGAAGATGAGATGAATAAATTCTGCAATAGTGTGGAGGGGGCGGAAGGTAAGTATTTCTTGGCTATATATGTTGATATTAAGGGAGCTTTCCACAAACTGTGGTGGTCGGCCCTATTTGGCAACCTGCAAAAAAATATCACATTATATAATTGGGGTACTCGGGGATTACTGTGCAGGCTGAATGGTTAGCCTGTGTGCGCCGGATGAAAAAATAAATAGGAAACCAAATAAAGGATATCCACAGGGATCGGTCTGTGGCCCATTTTTTTTATATATGCATCGATCCCTGCATCAAAAAAATAAACGAGATGAGAGAGGTAACGTCCGTAATTGCCTACGGCGATTATATTACCATATTGATTAAAGCGGAGTCGCGACGAGAAATAGAAACTAAATCCGAGAGGGTACTCACAACAATATACAACTGGTGTAAAAGTAATAAGTTACCTGTTTCTGCTGAAAAGACGCAATATATGATCTTTAAAAGCAGATTAAATAGAAGCCCGGCCATTAAGTATAAAAATAAAAATTTAAAATTATCTAAATCATTTCGATATCTACGAATAATCATATATGAAAAGAAAAGAAAAAGTAAAAAAGAAAGTTAATTCTCTCAATCGCGGAAATAGGGCCCAGGTTTGTCCGCCAGGGTACTGGGCTATTAGAAATACCACTATAACCCTCCCAATAACATTAACTTTGAACAAGCAGGTCCTATCGACTCCTCGGCTCGATGCCGAGCAGGGATCGAGGTGGGGAAACGAAACGGGGGATTGCCTACCCCAACTTTGTGGAGAATACTTTTTCGATTCGTTGTACCCCTCAGGTACTCGAAACAAAGTTGTGTCAAGAAGACAAAGAGCTAGGGGTGGCTAGGAGGGTCCAAAAAATAAAAAAAAACTTATATAAGATTAATGTCTGACATAGGTGAAGAATCTAATGAGAACCCAAATTTTCAAGTATTATACTTTCGAATAGGAAATATTTACTCAGACATAGATGTCTGATTCTTAAGATTTCCTAGGTATCTTTGTTCATCTAACAAAGAAAGATTGGTGTGATTTCCTATAAATGTTATGTCTCACTCGAACGGCTCTCCAGAAATTTTATCTACAATATCATTGGGAGATTTAAATTAAATCGTGCCTAGTTCTTTCTTAAATTTTGATCGACATAAGTCATTAGTAGATTTTTTAGCCAGCTGAAGCTGGCGCCATTCAGAGTGGTACACCCTCTATTGGGGAAGGGATGTTTAGGAAATACAGGGGCGCAGTACCGTTTGAGGTGGTCATGGGGATATTATTATACCTTTATTATCCTTATATCTTTAATCATTATAATATTGACTGGGAATATTATGAGTTTGCCTCATAATCATTTACTATGGTGGGTTGATGAAGATGAAGTGCTATACACGCCACAACACTTGAGGTTGGTTAGAAAGACGAATGCTGGTTATCTTCTGTCTAGGGGATGCTCTAGACTGATGTAGACAGTATGGACCCTGTTAGTATTGTGAAATTACTGTGCTACATATGATGGTGCAACATGTGGCTGGATGATTGGAGTGTGGAGAGAGGTGGCAAGGTCATAGTCTGCGTTGTCTGGAGGTATAGTGTATCGGTATAGCGAGAAGAGTAATGCAAGTGGTGAGGGAGTGCTGATGTTGCGTGGATTTTGAATGGCTGTGGTGTTTATAGTTTCGAATAGTAGTGAATGTTCAGTGCCAATGCGTTGTTGTAGATACTTGAGGCATAAGGTTTCAAGATGGTAAAGAATGTGTGGAAATGGTGTGCGCTCGTAGAGTTCGGCAGTAGGGCTGGGTAATTTAATGCGAAAAGCTATCCGGAGGGCATGCCGTTCAAGGATTTTAAGTTTGTGATAGTAGAATAGGCTAGCTGCTGTCCAGGCCATGAAACCATATGTGAGAACGGGGCGTAAGAAAGCTTTGTACGTATTAAGAACTCTTTTAGGTAGTAGTCCCCAGGTTGTACCAGTGAGGCGTTTCAGAAGGTTTATTCTGTTGTAAGCCTTTGTTGTGTCTGTGGTGAGGTGCGGCCGCCAGGTTAGATGATGGTCAAATGTAATTCCTAGGTATGTAACAGTTCGTGTCGGTATGATGGGTGTGTTATTGACGGAAAGAGAGAGGAGCCTGGGATTGCGGTGAACTCTGGAACGTCTTCTTGGCGGGATGAACACAATGGCCTGAGTTTTTAGTGGACTGATTTTATCTCCATTTGCTACACCAGGCTGTGAATCTATTGATGGCTTCTGTCATGTGAGTATTAATTTGTTGGATGGTTTTGGCGAGAGTAAGGAAGGCAGTGTCGTCGGCATACTGGAATATATGGATATTAGTAGGTAGATGTGGGAAGTCGGCAACGTAAAGGAGGTAGAGAACGGGCGATCCTTGAGGTACTCCAGAGTGGATGAAAATCGGATGAGAAAGGGATGAATTTATGGACGTATAGGCCAAACGGTTGGTAAGGAAACTGTATATGAAGCGTATGTATACTATTGGGAGTCGAAAGGAGAGGAGTTTGTAGATGAGCGCATCGTGCCAAACATTGTCAAATGCCTTTAATAAATCAAATAGTACTAGACATGATGGTTGGGATTTATTATAATGGTTTGTGATGATGGCAGTTAGGCGTAGGAGTTGATCATTCATTAGTAGAAAGATAAATTATCAGATAAATAAAAATTTCCGTTATCTTTCAAGTGCAAAGAGACCTTCAAAACAAGAATAGAGATTAATATCAGTTTAATCTTTAAGAAAATATACCTAAAATGATGAAAGCAATTTGTATTATTGAACTCTTTCATGCCGATGGTAATTTGCAGCATTCTCGTATATAGAGTATATTATAGATACGAAGTAGTTTCAAAGTACCATCTATGTTTCTTTTATTCATCATTATCAACTACTTCTGGGTTCCAAGCGAATGAAATACACTTTTGAAGACCTATCTTGGTTAAACGTTATCGTTATAGAATTCGAAATTAAATTATCACGAACTATTTGAACAAAATCAATTGTTTTATTTATTTATTTTTAAAAAGAGTAACGAAATGAACATATTTTGATGCTTACGATTCTGAAATGTTCCATCCAATGGAGCTGAACATCTTTACTCTTTTTCCACATTCACCGAAGATTCAGAGTGTCGATGATGAAGCAGTACAAGACATCACATCATGAACGGGAACCATTATTATTGTATTTAGTAAACGTCAATGTTGATTTTCTGAAAGCTAAAATTAAAAAAAAGCTTCACAGTATACAAAAGCAAAGCCTTTTGATTATTACGATAACATACAGGTGTTAAAGAAAGAACATAAGAGTGTGCACTTAGAGGAAACAAATTAAAAGAAATTAATACTTAGAACTTACGGTAGATTCTATGACAAGGTCCTGAAATACGTACAGCTATATTAGCGTACATTCTTTATATGAAAAAAGATAACGACGTGAAAAGAAAACTGTCAGCTTTAGTCTGTCCGGATTAAACAAAAAGGAGTGGATAAATCAGATCCCAAATCTTGCCACGTGAAATTTTAGCAAGTAAAAATCTAAACCAATAGAGGAGACAACAGACTCAACAGACTAAAAAAAACTTCTAAGAAATAGAAATCCACAACCCAAATATCAAATGTTGTTTCCTACCTGTTTCAAATACAAAAGAGGATATTATATTTCCATGCAATCGAAATTTTTAAGAGAATTTACAACACATAGATTTCAATTTCGCTTCTAAACTGCGTAACCTATGATCTTGTATATTGATAAATAGTAATAAATATATTTGTATAATACTTAAAGTTAATAAGAAAAAAGGTTAAACCACAAAAATATGAAAAGTACTGAATAACAGAAAGTTTCACTGCGTCCATTGAGGACTCTGTCATATTGACAAAATATTAATCACAGTATATAATGTTACGCTCGAAAAATGGAGAGAAGCAACTAAACTTCTATTTGAGATTCGCTGCTTCTCCGCTCTTAACGATATCCATGTCCCGTTAGTGAATGTTCATTTATTTTTCTTCATTGAAAATAATTAATAAGTTTGAAGCTTAATAGATGCCAGCAAGCTTAGTACTAATTGCTGAACATTTACGATTTTTTGCATTTGTCAAGAGTACTAAGTAAATATGTTCTTGTCTTAGCACTTAATAATATTTTACAACGTTTTTAACTCCTTTTTCAAATCTTTGAACATTCTTCCTTATATTTCAATAATTCTGTACGAATGCATAGGTAAGTGTTTAACTACCAGGTAATACAATTCCAACATTTGATTAGTGTTTAGGGTTTATCTCTATCTTTTCTTGTTCATTATTTTTGCAGAGGTGGTTTTGAATAGTTACCGCCTTATTAAAAGTAAATGCCTAAATTCTAGATAGAACTATCAACACACGAACGAAGCAGTAGCGGCCATTGGAGCATCATAGTCACACAAGAGTATATAGAACTTCTCGCTTGTAATTTATAAAGCAAGTTCTTTCTTTTCTATTTCATTATTTTGTCATTATTTTTGAATGGTTACCGCCTTATTAAAAGTAAATGCCTAAATTCTAGATAGAACTATCAACACACGAACGAAGCAATAGCGGCCATTGGAGCATCATAATCACACAAGAGTGTATAGAACTCCTCGCTTGTAATTTATAAAGCTAGGAAATACTCTATCAGCATTAATATGTGCTGAATAATATTATACGTATATACAAAGAAAATAACGGGGGAGGGACTACTTCTCGGAATTCTCCAAACTCAACTGTAATTATATTGTCTTCTTCTTTCTCCTTTTAACATTGTAGAGATGGTATGCCGAACGCTTTATATGATATGGATTCCTATTAGGAAATGTTGGTTTGGACTTAAGATCTGTATTTTTGATCGAATAATTATAGCACTACCGCTAAATGCAAGAACAGTTACACATATCAAATGTAGATACGTTGTTTGATACGGATCACAACAATAATAATTGATATTAACTACACAGTATAGTGAAACTGACACAGATCAAATGACAACCGGGATCTCCCAGCATCGGATATGATATCCTTTACTCCACCACGGCACGGTCAATTCTCTGTACATACAAGACACTCCTAACACCTTGATATAGAATTATGAAATCATTTTGAGTCGCACTGATGGATGACGTTTTATCAAATTATTGTTTCTGATAAATGTGTTGGTAGAATCAAGGGTTGCGAAACTTTTGATCACTTCGAAGTGAGAAAAAGTAGCTATCAATCTTGTAAGAAACTATTTTATACATACACAGCGTTATCTTTATAGTGGAAAGCTCTCTGATGATCTTCATGTTTAGTAATTAGGACATCCATAGTATAGAATTATATTATCTCAGAAGTTTGAATCTTCCGTAGAAAAAGAAAATGGCCAGCATAGATCTCAGGATTCGAACATTCTATGATTATTTGAATATTCTACGTGGTTCGAACAAATTATTTTCATTAAAAACAATGAAGTTCTGATGTTTACAGATCATAGCTTCTTTCAGCTATACGACTTTATAAGTCAAGACAAAATCTTGCAACCCTAATATGACGATATGATTGCATCATTTAAAGAAAGACACTAATCTTTAATAACAATCAGAACGACTTGCTTATGATTACTGGAGTAAGTCGAAAGACTTACCTCAACTTCGTCATACTCCACTAGTCAAGGTTCCAATTGGTGTTCGTACTTTCATGTGCAAGAAGACGATTTTCTCCTTATCCTCAAAATATAGTGTATATGATTCCCATAAAATTCTGGAAAAAGTGCATATTTTTAAGACTATAACTATAATCTTAAATGTGATTACAATTTCATTCTATATAGCAATTTACAGAACTTAATAAATATTTCGGAGACTGTATTCTTTATTGCGGACAAAAAAGGTTTCTTTGGGATTCGTAACATAACCCACTGATTTTAACGGTAAATTCTTATAGTAATATGAAGCGGACTTGGAGTTGATTTTACTTGATATTTCCCTTTGATTCTTGTAAGTCCGGATGTGCTAGCTTCCGGCAGAATTATACTGACACGACACGCTCTCCCTGCCTGCTCGTCCACACTCCTTTCTTGTGGGTCTAATGTTCCCTAGATAACGTAGTTATCGATTCACGCACTTTGAGTACTCCTTTAACATGTGACATGTCGGAACACGTCATGTTTTGCACTTGCCCTGTTTATTATAAAAATACAAAAGAATGTGTTTCTCGAAGATTTAAATAAGCCGTCTAATTTCTAATAACAAAATACAATGTGCCATAAATTGACGTCTACATGAACTCTTCATATGAAATGGGAGTGTGCATAATCTTGATGCTGGTCTATTTACATTATGTTGTAATATTCTCTAAGTGTGTCATTTATTGAAAGACTAAGAGTCCATTAATCTAAAGGCTAAAACCACAAACTACAGATCAGCTTTGGGAATGCAAAGCTGGTTTCAGTGCAGATATTGAGCGCTCAGTGATTTTATTCTTTTAATACTGTTGGCTGTTTCCGACTGAGCCGCCGCCATTTTTCCAGCCAAGAAATCCCATGCTCTATTTGAGCCGGAAGTGTTAGTGTAGGCAAGAAGGCGTCCCAAATAGAAAGTTTCATTGTTACGCACGAGTATAATAATACGTACTAAGAAATATCAGAAAGTCTTCCGCTGCACTTCCTGCTTCAATATAGTAAGATGTTAGAAAATGATAGTAGTTGTATTAAATACATAAAAATGTATCTAGCTTATGGTGCACTAGAGATGCATGCATATAGGCATATAAATAGTTGTGTGTTTGCTTGCACCGAAACACGGCACTGCGAGGCGAGAGAGCTGAATCGCTACTTTTGTATAAACACCACTCTCGCGTTAGGAACAAGACCATTTTCATGTTTTATTACAAGAGTTTAAAATAAATATTTATTTCGTACAAATTAAATTCTTCAGCTGTTTTGCTCTAACTTGCTAAATTAAATTGCCAGGTTGCTAGACACATGTTTCCACATGTACCCTACGCTTTAGTTTCACAAGGCACCCGTATGAATACCTAGCAACAACCAGCAGTCCAAAATCTGGCAGTAAAGGGGGAAGGTTATAAAATGCTGTCCCAATTGCAGGAGTATCATATGTAGAGAATAATGTTACTCATTTTGAAATACTTTTGAAGAAAAAGGAACACTTTTTTGATTTGGACTCTTGGAAGTGGAGGGGCAATGTTCTAGAACCTTGCTATCAGGGTTTGAAATATCACGCAAATTCTTCTCTTTCTAGTCTAATGTGAGTGAAGTACAAAATTCCACGTATGTGTCAGGGGTTGCGCAAGGTGTTACTCTGTGTGATTTGGTTATGCATATGCTTAATCTCAAAATGTACAAGGAATCCGAAATTCGTATTAATATAAATTCACGTTACTAATTATGAACAAATAAATGCATTCCTGCATAGGACAGAGACTGGACACACTGTCATTAGTAACCATAATCGTCCACTTTAGGTACATTAAAAGGTGTGGGTCTAGTAATGAGCCACGCCTGTTCACTTCTTGGGGAATCAAGAAATTAATGCTTTTAGGGAAAATATGGCGACAGAAATGTCATATGGATTCACCTTTCTACCACACTAGTTTATTTTAGTTCCTAATCCGCAGGATAAAGATGTGGACCATGTTTACATATTTACATTGCATGGCATATTTACAAATACATTTACATCTTCCTGGCGTGTCATGTTTACCACTCTTTGCGCCGTAGGATATTCTGTTGTTCGTCGAAGTTCACTCATGTGCTTTATAATATTCAGCTGTTCGTTGAGCATAAACCTTAACAGTCATCCGAAGGATTTCCGATCAAAGACGCTCACTAAACGCTCAGTCCTCAGCGAGCCGCTCAGTCCTTTGAATGCAGCCAATTATTCTCCAAGTGTCTATAGTCCTGACTCATATGTTAATAGTTTTCTTCGGCCACTCCTGGCGGATGCTGGGATATATCTTTGAGTTAACCTGTGAACCGATCATTGTTTCAGATTCCGTACTAGCAGGAGAGCTAAGGGTTTTGGTCTAAAATGATATAAGAGTCAAGAATTGAATTGAGCTGTTAACTTCCTAAACAAACAAGTGAAGGTCCAATGGTTTCGTTAAAATTAACTTCGTTGACCGACTCTGTTTAAAAGACAGTCAATGTAGGCAAGCGAGAGACCACGTGTACAGCTTACCAGCCTTCTAACTGTCAATTTACAGAAATACGAGGGTATTTTGTCAGTAACTGTCAAGAAAAAATCAGAATCGCTGTACAAATTAACTTCTTTTTCAAAGATGTACTGGGTTTGATACTTAATTAATAGCCTATCTAGTTAGAAACTATATAAGGCAGAGATGGCCAAAAGCAGGCCCGTGGGCTGATAATTTTTGAAGCCCGCAACTAGATAAAATCTATAAAAATTGTAATATGGAATCAATTTTAATTTAACAACTTACCTTTAAAATCAAGTATATTTTTTATATTGTTCTCCCAATAGTAAAATGATTTAGTGAAGTAATGAAATATTGGTAAAGTGCAAAGTTTCAACCCGCTTTCATGGGCTATTGGGCTCAACGGTTAGAACGTTCACCTCTAGCTTGGGGTCGTCAGTTCAAACCCTGCTCGTTCCACGTGGGCCTTGTAGTGAACAAGCACCGTGTACGTGGGTTTTCTCGGGGTTCTCCCGTTTCCTCCAACCTTCTTCATTTCACCAATCATTCCACCATTATCCATCTGGCCTGAGCCATAGTTGCCTAACCGTCCTAAAATTAAAATCAAATTATATCCGCTTTCGCCCGAGGAAAACTTGCCAAAAGGCCTTAGGTAAAAATTCAAATGTCACCTGTTTTGACATGTCACAAGTACTATAGTACTGACCTCACAGATAGCTCTACCAGTGCATTAGTCGGTAGTAATGTAATCGGGGAAACATTAGAACAGGACAGGCAGTGAGTATGTACGAGAAGATGGGAACAGCGTATCGTGTTGGTGGAATGGAGACCGATAAAGAGCATATTAGACACGGTTTACTTTGTGAGTTAGATAAAGATAGTAGTGCAACCACTGTCTGCAGTAACATTCGGCAAGTGCATACTGAGGGATGATGAAGTTAAGGATAATACATGTCATGGGTGGTTTCGATACCAAGATCAACCACGGTCCACACGTCCATAAGTGTTTTCAGAACAGGATCTCGACCAAGCCATACAAAACAGCGCGATTTCAACCGTACGGGAATTAGAATAAACATTCCAAGTACACAGGACAACAGTTGAAAGACGGCTCGAGTTGTTGAATTGCACTACAAATTTCGATTATTGAATTCATCAGCTGATTGCATGAAAACAGGAAGAATGCATCAAACCTGTGTTTCCTCGCTTTCTCGGTACAAAAGCAACCACTTCTTGCCACGGATTCTATCTGTTGATGAGAATTGTGTTCTGTTCCGCAACATAATGTATGGAAGTACTTCTGAACCTCCTCCATCGAAGTACAAATCAAGACATAAACCCTAGAAAGCTCTTAAGTGCGTTGTAAAGATATCTCCGTGCAAAGTACACATGAGAGAATGCTATGGAGGTAGCGTTCCACATATTCTCGACTAATGGCAGGATATGAAATATCAACGCTCTACCACTTTTACCTCCCAAATTTCACAGGAATACCAAGTACACCAAGGAATTTGAAAAGAGACTGAGTGCAGCTCAGAGCCATTGTTGTACATTTGGACACAACCTTGACCTCGCGACGGGACTTCGACCTCGACCTCGCGATTTCACTTCAACCTCGACCTCGCGACATGACTTCGACCTCGCCCTCGCTCAACCTAGACCTCGCGATTTCACTTCGACCTCGACCTCACGAACTCACTTCGACCTCGACCTCGCTCAACCTCGACCACGCCAACTCACTTCGACCTTGACCTCGCGTTTTTACTTCGACCTCGACCTCGCTCAACCTCGAACTCGCGATTTGACTTATACCTCGACCTCGCATAACCTCGAACTCACGATTTGACTTCGACCTCGACCTCGCTTAACCTCGAACTCGCGATCTCATTTCGACCTCGACCTCACACACCCTCGAACTGGCGATCGAATTTCAACCTCGAACTCACTCAACCTCAACCTCCAGGTTTGAGGTCGAGGTCAAATGAGGTCGAGGATGAACCTCGCATGGTCAGACCTCGCAAAATTGAACAATGAAATGAACACCTACTGTGTAAGACATGTCTATGCAACATTTCAGATAGGTGAATAACGAACAAATACCAGGTGTATGCATAAGTTTTTGCCGGTTTTTGTGGTAAAGAAAACACGTAGCTGTGAAGGGAAATTAATTTTGTTTTATTCAAAATATTGGCCATCGACTTCTACATATTTCGCTCATCTTTCAGGTAATTGATGCATACCATGCCAGAGAAACTGCTTATCTTTTGCGGCAAAACATTCGTCGAGCCATTTTCCAACATCTTCGAAATTGCTGAAGTTCTGCTCTGCGAGCGCGTGCCCTATTGATGCGAAGAGGCGATAGTCACATGGCGCCAGGTCCGGGGAGTACGGCTGGTGCGGAAGGATGTCCCATCCAAGCGATTTCAAGGTGTCTTTCACTGGTTTTGCTGTGTGAGACGGCGCATTGTCGTGTAACACAATCACTTTGCCATGTCGTCGGGCCCATTCCGGTCGTCTTTCGATCAATGTGTGATTTAAATTAATCATTTGTTGACGATAGCGTTGTGCATTAACGGTTTCGCCGGGCTTTAAGTATTCATAATACACAATACCGCTCTAATCCCACCAGACACAAAGCATGGTCTTCTTGCCGAAGCGATTTGGCCTTGGTGTTGAATAACCGGCTTCGCCAGGTGAAAGCAACGATTTTTACCTATTCGGGTTTTTAAAAAAGATCCATTTTTCGTCAGCCGTCACAATTCGATACAAAAAGGATTTTCTTTCGTGACGTTGAAGCAGCATTTCACAAGTGACTTTGCGATTTTCCATTTGACGTTCATACAAATCGTGTGGGACCCATTTACCCAGTTTATTGATCTTCGCCATTGCTCGTAAACGTCTGCTGATTGTTTCTTTTGACACATTTAATGCTTTTGCCAATGCTGTTGAGTTTGAGTTGGGTGATCCTCCAATAACATCTGCAATTGCTCGTTTTCGCACTTTTGTGGTCTAGCAGAGCGCGCACTGTCTTTCACATTGAAATCACCACTTTTAAATTGTCGAAACCATCTCTCACATGTTCAAATCGATGGAGCGTGTTCACCATACGTTTCTACCAGCACATGATGACTTTCAACAGCCTTTTTCTTTTGATTAAATAAGGAAAGGAATGCGTGCCACAAATGCTCTTTTTCATGCACAAACTTCGACATGATCACTCAACGATAAAACAAAGACGCTAGTGTTCGGAGGACTCAACTTGTGTGTGTTTGTATTTTATTGTCAGACGAACAAAATGAGGTATGTGTCAAATGAATACGCTGCGTACTTTTCGCTGGCGCCATCTCTTAGTTAAACCGGAAACTACTTATGCACACACCTGGTAAGTTCCGAGCGTGGTGGCTAAACGGTATAGCGCTCACCTTTGGTGCTGGAGATCGTCGGTTGATCCCGGCTCGTGCCTTGTCTGCTTTGTGGATGACAAATCCCGTATGGGTGGGTTTTCTCGGGGTGCTCACTTTTCTTCCCACTTTCTTCATTCCACCAATCCTTTCCATCATCATCCACCCGTCCTGAGCCAAAGTTGCCTAAAAGTCCTACAAATTAAATTCAAATTCAATTCAACAAATAAATAAATATTCGGTCTATTTCAAAATAAATAAATTCTTAATTAAAATTAGTACTTTAGTCAGACAAGGGCCATCAGGAATAGTGAATTCTCTCGGAATTCGTAGTTGTTCATTTTAAAGTGAAGTTACGTATCTTGAAAAATGATTTTTGTATTATGTATGCTGTGTGCGAATTTAGGTGTGTAAGTGGTATTATTTCCCTGTAACAATTAAGCATTCCCGCAGGTCAATGTTTTACATCCCTGCTGCGGATAATATTCTACCGTTGAATGTTATAGTCGAAATGAAGTTTGAAAATTGGAACAGCACTTCTTTGTTTGTCCAAACTTGATTTTTTTAAGCTACAGCTGTTTATGAAACCGAAGGCAAGTTTCACTTCTCTCGCAGTCCTTCTGTTTTAAGAACCACAAAGCACTTCCTTTTAATTTAAAAAGATGAAGCACACAGCACTTCAGTGATAGTATACAGAAAAATACATATGCAAAATAATTATTTTTCATATTCTTGATATCATAAGATTTACAGTGCTGCTACGACTTCCGAGCACCACAAGTTCTGCAGCTGATAGCATTAGCTTCCTCTCCACCTTCGGTTGCATTACAATTCTTGCATTCTTTTGTTTTGAAATAATTATCTATTCACCTGAAGAAAAAAAAGCATCCTTTTTGCCAGAGGCAATATAAGACAAACTGGGGGGGACTCGGAGGGAAGTATCGCCAATTCTTTACATTGTATGGGAAAGAAGAAAAGAATCTGTGTGCACCACGATGGCGTGAACCAAATTAGTAATATGATCTAGTTTTACCTAGAAGTAAATAAATGTATAAACTCAGGACAATTTGAGGAGGAATCACGAATCAATGTCTCTAATTGAATATTTCGTGTCACGACACGAGAGAGTCAGTAACTCAT
This sequence comes from Lepisma saccharinum, assembly GCA_022664845.1. NCBI lineage: Eukaryota > Metazoa > Arthropoda > Insecta > Zygentoma > Lepismatidae > Lepisma > Lepisma saccharinum. Next base: position 61,310 of record JAGDQP010003406.1, read on the forward strand.
GTAGTATGTCATATTTTAAAGATAAATTTAACTTTTAAGGCAAAAATTCATGTGGAAAAAAACTAGTTTTGAATTTGATTTGACTTGAGTAGTTCCACTTCTGGTTTATAGTTAGATCTATTTTCTAATGAACTTCAGCTCATTGATTCACTGTAGCCAGAGTTGTATACATTAGTCAGGCGATTTAAGCTGGAATACTATGAAGTATGAACTATGGAACACACGAGAAAAAATGTATTGCATAGAAATATAATTCGTATCGTGACGGGCGTAAGCCGTAATGCTGTTACCGCCCATAAACTCATTTTATTTATTTCATCTATCGAAATATAAGTAAAAGAAAATGTAAAATTTCCATAATAAATAAGGTTACTTCACAAAGTGTTGATCAAAACTCGTGTCTGGATCAATGAAATAATCAGACAAACTTTGGTTCTTCTGAAGTGACAGGGTGTATGAATATACTTATTTCCTTATTCAACTTACATAATGACTTGAACAGGCATATATGATTAACCCCGCTACAAGTCGGCGGAAAGATGTAACTTGGCAAGCACTCTTCTGGGAAAATGAGAAAAGAAACTACGACCTTAAATTAGGTACCATCTCGGCATTTGCCTGTTTCCCTGAGCCACTTTGATAAAAGCTATCCAACGACACCTCACGCACCTCTCTGCCCTTGTAGTTCCTGAGATTTGATTTCTGTACATGGACGGACAGAATGAGCTATAGCTTCACTATTAAGGGACCTCCTTAATTAATAAATTTATAAAGTTACTTTACTTTTTTTCTCTCCTGGAGTAGCACCTAGGGACCGTCATTTCAATCACCGCCTTGTAGCTTAGTGGTAAAGCGCTGGCGTAGCATTCGGAAGAACATGGGTTCAATCCCAGCGGCAGACCATCCTGACTGATGTTTTCCAGAGTTCTTCCTCACTCACACCAGGCAAATGCCTTTATGGAATCTTTACCTTAGTCCCTGGCCGACACCTTCCCGATTCCTTTTCATTCCCCTATCTCGCCTGAGCTTTAGATGCCTAAAGCCATCAATAAATTTCAATTTAACCCGCACAGCCTCGGATGACTGGCACTCCACCTTTATCAATAAGAACCCTCTTCGCTCTCCCCACCACTTTTTTCATTTCTCAAACTCTAAGAGCATTATCAAAATGTTTAGAACATAGCGCACTAGTATTTACAAATTACTACGAAATACAATGGACAGCGATCTCGAGATCTTGTCGATTGATGAGTACTGAGACTTCATTTAAATAAAGACGTCATTTGAAAACGTATCACTCAAGAATGGACAAAATCTCGAGATCGACAGGATTTTCAGTTTAATAACTCTACCAGCTGATTCAGTGACTATAACCACTAAACCCAGCTCCCTGTATTTCTGTTTTAAGCTTCAACCTCGACCTCGACCTCACTCGACCTCGACCTCGCGATGGGACTTCGACTTCAACCTCGCTCAACCTCGAACTCGCGATCTCACTTCGACCTAGACCTCTCACAACCTCAAACTCGCGATCACATGTCGACCTCGACCTCGCTCAACCTCGACCTCGCGATCTTACTTCGACCTCGACCTCGCTCAACCTCGACCTCCCGATCTCACTTCGACCTCGACCTCTCTCAACCTCGAACTCGCGATCTCACTTCGACCTCGACCTCGCTCAACCTTGAAGTCGCGATCTCATTTCGACCTCGACCTCACTCAACCTCGACCTCGCGGTTTTAGGTCGAGGTCAAATGAGGTCGAGGTCGGACCTCGCGAGGTCCGAACTAGCGAGGTTCAACACCTCTGCTCGGAGCACCAGACATCGGAGTACTGAAGAAAAGTGTTTCGTGTCCTGGCCGGGATTTGAGCCCGGGCTGCCCGATTCAAAGCCAGACGCGCTACCGCATAAGCGATAGAACCCGAGCATCGTTGCCAGTAGTGCTTGTTTTCGCTGAGAGTTCCTTCTTGCTGGTACAAGTCTCCAGCTAAACACTTTTCACAATTCCTTACAGAATACCTGTCTTTTCGTGCATACAGGCAAGCAACCTTGTGTAAGCTCCCATTAGTCATTTCTTATCTCCTCATTAGTATATTCATATTTTACACCCTGAAATCTGGTTCAAAATGGCCTTGAGCTTAATGTTATTAGTAGCAATGTTCATTGGCAGGCAAGTATTATTTCATTTTATATATCAGAGCGGTTTAGCTATCAAAGGCTCTTCATTGTTATTTTGTATGGCCATTAAGCACCTCTGACTTTGACCCCAAAAGTTCTGAACCAAAATACGCTGTAAGTAAAACCCGCCTCTTACCACTGATAAAAATGTCAAGAAAAACATCTTACAAATAATATATGAATATTATAATTTAATTTAAAATAAAAACATACCAAAATGGAAATAAGCTCATTTGTCTTATTTCCAAATCAGCATGTGCTTATTTTAAATTAAATACGAATGTCGCAGAATTCAAGATTTTTTCTTGATGCACAATAAGAACTTCTTTCTTAATTTTAAGAAACTGTTGTCCTACGCTGTACAGAAATTGAGTTATTGTTCATCAGTTCTACAGAGTTCAATCATGATTGAAGAGAGCCGAAAACACAGCTCAAGTACCTACAAATTAGCTGACTTTGCACGTGTTGCCCTTCTGTTTGAATTCATTACCTTGTTTCCTGCTAGCAGTTATTTTTTCCACTCAAGCCACAATTCGGTATATTTCAGACTGTCTAACCGAGACACTGTCTCACCATAAGAAAACATGAAATATCTAAATGTGGGGAGACCAGAGCTTCTGGCGCTTTTGTGAGAATACTAACAATAAACGCTTCTCTGGTTAAATTTGGAAAGGACATTCAAAGAAGAAGGCAGATTTATTTTCAATTTACCTTCAGTGTTTTAAAACTTGTTCAGCAAAAAGGTTTTACCGCTACAAATGATACGACAGCCACAATATATTGGTACTTCAGCACATACAATGAATCATTATTTACATACCGGCCATTATCCGGATTGCCGAGAGCGATTTGTTTAAAAGTTGTAACCCTTCTTTGTTTAGGGATTGCAGATACGATTTTCGCTACTTTCATCCTCAGCACACGTCATACAACAACTAGACACGGTGAAGGTTGTCTTTGACAACTTGAAATGTTGCTAAAGTATCTATCATTAAGAACACGATATTTATAGTCAAAAGCATGTACTAAAAATAATTATATCAACTACTCCCAAGCATTCCTTGGAAGCTCAGTGAATGTGAATTACAGTTAATTAAATAATGCTGTTTATAACGCTCTCATTACCTACCTCACATTGGTTACTGAATAGTGTGATCCACCTATCATCAAGCTGCCGACTCCTCCGTCGTGTCTACAGATCTCAGAACTCCACAAACCCGGACTACTCCCTCATTGTATTCAAGCGTACTAGCTTGAAATCATGAATATGAATTTGCCAAGTTACAGTAGTGTATACAGTACATGATATTACCAAACGCTGGCTGAAGGAGAACAGACTCGCAGAAGTTAAGGCCTACGGGGAGACGGTAAAAGTGTGTCCAGTCATGTTCGCTCCCAACACACGACAACTGCATGTAGATCGACTTTCCCTGCCATGTGTATTAAACGTAGTTAACATTTCAGTAGCTTGTCGAATTTATTTTTAGAATGCATGCCGGTATCTTTACATGCCTGTAGCAATGTACTGGGAGTGAGGCACCAAGTTTTTTTTTTCTCGTACATTCTATCCCAATATTCACTTTGTGATCAGAAAACTCCTGAGAAAACCAGAGTTAGGATAGTTGGCTTAAAAATAAGGTTCCCGACCTAATTGATTTGATTAATATCATTCATAAATGACTGCTTTTGCCAATGCAGTACACCGGCTAGCTAAGTAATTGTTAAAAGTACTGCAGAGATACCAACAATCTTGTTTATGCAAAAATGGACTTAGCCTAAGTCGTGATTTGATTCTGTGTTTGGTAGATGGGGGGTGTAACGGGGAATATACATTTGTGGATTCTACTTTAATTTTAGTTCATGCAATAAATCTCCCACGGGACTTGAATCCGTGACCACGCGCACACAAAGCGAGCACGCTAACCTCTCAACTAGTTTCTAAAAGGCTGTATTGTGCATAGACAAAGGGTTTGGCCGCTGACTTTTATTTCTTGCCCTCAGAAGGGTGCTTGCCGAAGGAAATCATCTCTTAGATATGTCACGGACTTAGTCCATAGCAAGTTATGTAGTCTAAAAATAAGGTTGTGTTAGATTTTAGAAATACTAAATTTGATGGTTCTTGAAGAGCTATGAATATTAACGAATGAAAATATACGTAAAGGAGTTAAACGAAATCGGCGAAAGAAATTATAGCATGCTACTACATAAAAATGAAAGAAGAGAAAAATGCGTGAAGGCTCAAGTCGTCGGTGTTTTCACGAACTGGCGAATGTAGTCGTTCCAAGATATCAGGAACCGGTGAATATGAAGAAATGCCCTTTTTGATTTTATGATACGAAAAGTGTTAGAAGCATGTGCACTATTAGTGAATGAAGTCTGAAATTCAAAGTCTGCTTAGTTTTTGAGATTTTTTTTTTCGCGAATATTGAAAAAATTAAACCAGGATCTCACGATCTGGCGAAAACAGATTCGCCCCTTCGTGAAACTTATTAAGAGAGATTTTTTACATTCTTCACGTATTTTAATTTGATGGACAATAGACGCCGCGGTCGTATTTTCGAAAATAAATAAAGCAAGCTTTAAAAACGCTAATCTTTCTCATTTTGTTACGTTTATTTAATTTGATTTTAATGTTTTCTTTCTGCATTATTCATAAGCAATGGTTACAAAAATGGAAATGTTTTAGTTTTATTCAGGTATTTTGTATCTCACAAAATAATTAGTGACAGAGTTCCATGTAAATACACAGATTTCATCATTATCATACGTAGACTGATATCACGTTAAGGACGACAATTTGGTACATACCATCATTATCGTATGGGAGTAAATAGAGTATAATCTTGTGCTCCATTCGTGTTGCTTTTCGTGTCAATCATGAAGAAACAAGACATGCTTGTGAAGTGGAGGGACGGAACTGTAAATGTTGTTAACAGCAGAGACTTACTGCTTCCTCATGGGGAGAAAAAAAAGTTAAATGTGGTTTAAGTGTTAGAATGTGGTGGCTTCCTGACCGTGTGTATTATGAAGGTGTTATAACTGAAATAGAGGAAGACATGATCAGCAGTGAAAGTGAAGATATACCTTTTTTATGTTAAGTAAGAAACTATTTGTTCAAAGTTTAGTCACTATTGACAATGATGAAATACTATGAAGGGAACAGTCTTCTTCAGATGTATCGTGGGATGATTCATACAAAGATCCTGGTTTTGTTTTATCTAATGAAAGTCGTAGCTCAGAAGAAAATTGTAATATCTGCAGTTGTGCTCAATGTGCTCAAGAAGTGTTCGCTGCATGTGTTACGTGTTCGGACTTACTCTGTTATGAGCATTTCATGTGTGAGTGCTCTGCACACAAAAACTCATATAATGTACAGAACATGGCAACAAATATTGAAAAACCTGAAATTTTTTTAATGGATGGATCTCCGAAGGAGGATGTTACCCCAGTCAAGAAGAGGGTTATGTCGGAGAAAGAAAAAATAAAGAAAATGTCAAAATAAACCGTAATCTTGGCTATGAATACATTAGTGAGAAAAGTAAAAGAACCATTCCGACCCGTAGAGAGATTCGTCCCCGTTGCCAATCAACCTTGTGCCAGGTTAAAGGACTAAAATGCAATTCTTTTGATGATAATTAATCAAAGAAATAAGATCATGAGTGCTTATTATGACATGGGAAGTGTAGGTCGTCAACGAGAATGGTTAAGCAAACGTTATTTCAAAGCCTCCAAGAAAATCCGTGGCAAATACACATGAAAATAAAAGAAAACAAAGACTCCTTATGTACTTTTTACAAAACAATACTCGCACTAAGCAACGTGCATGCCGTGTCATGTTCCTCAATATTGTAGGAATAGCAGCGAGGCAAGTAAGAACAATGTTGAGTAAATTACAACCAGAAGGTGCTCTTAATGATGAAAGAAGAGGAGGCCGTCAGCAAACAATGAAGAAGAAAGACGAAGAAATGCGTGCAGATATTGTGAAACACATTAACATGTTTCCGAGAATGGAATCACATTATTGTCGCAAATGCACAAGCCAGCAATACTTATCTAACTCATTAACAGTTGCTAAAATGTACGAACTATTCAAAAATGAATTTCCGAACAATTCAACGTCATACTCTTTATACAAAACCGTATTTGCGTCTATGAAGCTCAAATTTCGGGCACCAAGGAAGGACTTGTGTTCCTTATGTCAAACAATTTGCACGTCAGACCCAAACATAGATCCACTACTGAGATCTGATAAATATAACAGACACATTCAAGAGAAAGATAGAGTCAGAGAACTTAAGAATTTGGAAAAGCAACGAGCATCAAGTGATCCAAAAGTCGTCTCTGCTTGTTTTGATATGGAACAAGGTAATACAATTACCTCGTACCAATCATGGTGAATTGTACTACAAAAGAAAATTATCAAACTATAATTTCACAATTTATGAACTTTTGCTAGTAAGGATGGACATTGTTACATTTGGCACGAAGGACTAGCAAAACGAGGAACTAATGAAATAGCATTTAACTTAAGAAGTTTTCTGAAGGATAAAGATACTCAAGGAGTAACTAAGGTTGTATTTTTTGCTGACGGCTGTGCAGGTCAAAACAAGAATACCATTATTCCATCTATGTTGTTATTTTTTTTAAATAATGACGCTGTTAACATAAATAAAATATCAACATACTATTTTGAAACAAGCCATGGACAAAATGAGGGGGACTTTATTCACAGTACTGTAGAAAATGCTATGCGGAGAGTGGAAAATAGTTTCATCGCAGCACAACTTGTTCCAATTTTGATTATGGGTAGAAAAAAATAACCGTATAATGTTCGCCAGCTGAAGACTAATTACGTTCTCGACTTTAAACTTCATTCACAGCGCATGCAATTATTAAGGACTCGAACAACACAAGATCAAGGAGGATCAGTTGATTGGACATAAGTAATAATGCACGTTCAAGTACGGAAAGGCATAAACAAGATCTTTATTAAAACATCTCATCTTCAGGAGAAATATTCAAGTTTATCACTGAGTTCTTCTTCGATTGTGCAGGATAAGCTGCCCCCGAGAGCTTACACATCAAAACTAAGACTCAGCACCAGCAAGTATCAGGACTTACTGTCATTGTGCAGTGGAAACACACCTGTTATATCCCATCCAGACTACAAGTCTTTTTACATTAGACTGCCTCATTATTAAAGTGTGAAATAAAGAACATTCTTTATTGGTCCAGTCGTGTATGGAAAGTGTGCAGTGGAAATAAAGCAAAGGTACAGTTTGTTAAAGGAAAAGTGAGTCAAGAATGTAAAAATAGTATCAAGTTTACTAAGGCAATACGTCAGTCTGACTCACCTTGTTATTTCTAGAAATGACAAGGTGTCCGACGTACTCATTGACTTTCGATATTATTTCTGACATATCTGATTATCGCCTCCCCTTCAAGGCGCTGGACTCCCGGCCTCTGAAACGAACTTCTCAAATCAGACCTGCCTGGCACCTGATCAGCTTGTGAATTTGGGTAATATTATGTAGCACATTAAGAATAAAGAAATAATAATAAAAAAAATGTAAGGGCGGGGAGAAAATTTGCAAAACTTAGTTTGTTTTAATTGAGTGTTGATATATTACAAAAGTGGAATTCTGGGATGCTACTTACTTACAAAAATCTTTCAAATGCGGAAAAGCACAGAATGAATAACAGTGGTGGCTACTCCACTCCTGATTTTTAAAATTGCAAAAATATTTGCTGGTCAAATGAGCAAAGGAAATGTGCGACCATTGTTGTGTAAAAGGAGGGAAAGAAAAGTAAAACAAAATCTAATTAATAATACAAAAAATACATTTTCACCTCATACATTTATATTTTATCGAATATGGTAATTTCTCATTGTTGCGTATACGGTTTTATTAAACGAAGTACCCTTTTCTTCTTGGCAGTGCAATGGTCAGTAGAAAAGTTTTAGGAAATTCAGTCAGTGGTTCAAGTAACTGAAGAGGGAGAGGGAAACAAAGAGTCATACCAACAACAAACAAATTGGTCCTTGTCCAAATTAAATAGTTGTTTCGTTTAATTGTGAAGGTAGTTCAATCGTGAACTTAATTTAACCCATGTTATATGTATTCAGAGTTTTATATTTTAACGGTTTTGAGCTACCGTACTCATATGAGGAGAATATAATCGTGTGAGAGGTAAGGTAAAGTTATTTAAAGTTTGATGAACATAAATGAAGAAAAATGCCAAACCGTAGTTCTATTCCTTGTTTCAGTTAAAATGTTGTTCATAGAACTAAATCCACGCTCACATTCGGAAGAACTACAGGGATGGGAAGTGATATAGTCTACCAGTGTTCTCATTTCTGCTGGATATTTTTTTCCACAAGCCTCTAAATAATCTTGGAAACTACTTATTATTTTGTTTCTGATTGTCCAACCTAAATCGTTGTAGGTTGGCAGCTTTTTGACAGCGAGTCCTTTCCGTACAAAATATTCAAATCACTTGGCCACGAATCAGGATTTAAAATCTCCATGTCTGCCAACAGTTGGGTGTATAAATTTCGATTGTCTTTATCAAAAAACAAAACAACGAACGTTTCGCTTTTGAAGAGTGTGTGATGAAACATCCTTGTTTCAGATTATCAGTAATGCTAGTAAGAAATTGCTACTTGTTGACCTTTTGTACTTTTTTTTTATTTTTTTAAGCAATTCCTTAAAACACCCAATCTGTTACAGCTTGATGTGCTACGTCGCTGTGGTCTCCTACCTAGGGTTGCCATCTTCTGATGACTAAATTACTGGACACTCGGCACAAAATACGGTATAATACAAAAAATACTGGACAAATCTGAAATAACCTAAAATAAAAGAAACAAATTACGGCCTGTACTACAATATGATTACCCGCACAATGTACGACCCCCTTTCACACTCCAAACACAGTTGCGGTTGGAAAATTGATCTTTTAATTTTCTAGCCATAGTTTCGTTGTCCAGAACCCCTCATTATCGCGACAAATTTCATTTTTTACAGTTTAAACAAATGTGTAACTGCCTCCATATTTATAAAGAACAATTACCAGACCATCCCCAAAACACGTAAAGTGTGATCCTTCTCGTCCAGTTAATCACGTAGCAACCCGTAAAGTGTGTAAATGTTAGTGCGTAATTTAGTGCAATGAAAGCGCAATTTTTTATCAGTTGTATTTTATACAATTGTCCCAGCGTGAGCTGTTTTCCGGCACGTATTATACATTATTATGTTTGATCAAGTTTCTACTTTTCATAATGACACAGATATATCATAAGTTACGTGTCAATGGTGTAATGTCTTTTTAGTGAAGGTAGGTGATGGCGAAGAATTTGCTGAAAATTTAATTTTATAATGGAGCTATAAAAAGTGTCACGAAATGGCGCCCGAAAATCGTCATATTGTAGTACTTTCATGCTTCTCATACACGAATGTGAGAAAAAGAACTGCTCATCCTTGCCATTTGTTGGAGAATATACTTATAATGTGAAATGTCCATGCATACGATTTTTTCCAAAACACAGTATGACGTATTTACTTTGTTATTGTTAATGTCATAGAAAGACGTCATAACGTTAACATAGAAAGAGGCAGCACCCACCAGTTTTTGCAGGCAAATATGATTGGAATTCAACAAAGGGACATCAGAAGTAACTCACAAATGTGCGAGATATAGAAGGACATGCTCAGACCATTAAACTGGGTGAGAAGGAGATAGAACGTTTTCAAATTTGAAGCTGACCACGATAGATTGTCAGGTTTACTACTTCCTGATATGGAGTAAATCAACACAGAAGTGTTATGTCTACAGTGTCAGTCCGAAAGAAATTAATTCATTGTAGAAGAAATCCACATTCACTTTGGCCTATCAATTCTATTTTTGAGTAACTCGTACCGAATAGACAAATTGGAAGATAAGAAGACAGGACAAAGAAGAAACACTACTTAAACGAAAAAAAAAATTGAAAAATGGGTTTCGGAAGAATGGGTTTAGTAGTGGATCAGCCAAATCCTGGACGCAGCAGAAATACTACCGTAACTACGGTAACTCAGTGAGAAGGTTTCCTCTTCAATATAACCAATTTTCAGCTTTATCACAGGTATTGATCACAACCTGATTTCAGGTTGTGCCATACTCCTGTGGGTTCAAAATCGACACAGGTCTTACCGTTCATACTATGAATTCTATCTTATCGAAATCGCACAAACAAATTTGAGAAGTTGGCAGAAAATGCCTTTTAATTGTATACTAAGTTATTCATACCTCTCAGCGTGCGAAAGATGTTGATAAATCGACTTTCTTTTATTATTAGGAAACCTCCTTGCTGCCCATAGAACATACAGATGCTTATCAGAATAATGGAAACACCTGTAGTTGGCAACACGTCAGATGTATGGGTTGGCAGTGGTGTCGTGGCGACCGCAGCGCCGGACTGCTGGTGTTGATGTGTTAGGTCGGTCTCCATACTACGTCAGGCGTCGTGGAACAGGAGTGTGTAGTGGCTGCAGCAGACGGAGGTAGTGTAAAATGGGAGACCTCTCAGAGTTTCAAAGAGGGCAAATTGTTGGTGCGCGGTTATGTGGAGTGAGTGTGACGGCAGTGGCTAGTGTGTTAGGTGTGTCGCCAGGGACAGTGTCGAAGGTGATGACGGCCTACACAACACACGGGAAAACCACATCGGGGAAGCGGAACAGTGGGCGGAAGAAAAGCATCAGTGACAGGGCACGCCGGGTATTAAAGCGCATTGTCACGCGGAACCGTCGTGCCACTGCGGCGCAAGTGACGGAGGAACTCAATCAGCACCTCCCCCAACCTGTTTCGACAATCACAGTCCGCCGCGAATTACATGACATGAACTTACGGGGTCGTGTTGCACGGGCCAAACCTCTCATCAGGGACCAGAACGCTTTAGCACGCCGCAAATGGTGCCGCGACCATGCAACTTGGACCGTTGACGACTGGAAACGTGTGGTATGGTCGGATGAGTCACCATTCACCCTATTCCAAACCACGGGCCGTGTTTATGTGTGGAGAACGCCCAAAGAAGCGTATGATCTGCAGTGTCTCCGCCCAACTGTGAAACATGGCGGCGGCACGGTGATGCTGTGGGCCGCAATATCATGGTTTTCATTGGGTCCTGTGGTCACACTTCGCGGACGCATCACTGCCAACGATTATGTCGCAATTTTAGGAGACCACTTGCATCCTATGGTCCGGATGTTGTTCCCGGACAATGACGCCATATTCCAGGATGATAATGCACCCATTCACACAGCTGGAGTTGTTGCAGCGTGGTTTGAGGAACATCGGGATGAAGTTCAACACCTCCCCTGGCCCGCCCAATCCCCAGATCTCAACATAATTGAACATCTGTGGTCCATCTTGGAAACACGACTCCGGCGACGATATCTACCTCCATCCTCTCTCACAGAACTGGCCGATGCCCTGCACGAGGAATGGTGTAATATTCCACTTGCTACCATTCACGACCTCTATGCCTCCATCCCACGTCGCATCAAGGCTGTTCTGAAGGCGAAAGGTGGCCCGACACCATATTAATCTGGTAAGTTGCACTTTCGTTCAGGTGTTTCCATTATTCTGATAAGCATCTGTATATCTGAAGTGCCACGGAACAAGTATGTTAAAGAATATAGGGAATACTACGCAGGGAAGTGTTCGCAGGAGAACACATTAAAGGGTATGTCCATCCGACCCATGGTCACATCTGGTCCCGTCCTACCATATCTGAAACAGAAGCGTTAAGTCCTAATAGTGATGAAAAATCTCTGAGTAACAGTACTGGCTCTATTGAGGGTTTCCCACCAGTGAGATACTGAAGGCCTTACAACCGAAACATACTTGTAAGAAACATTGTTCTGTCTATACTTTTATGTTTAACAACAACAACAAAAAAATGGAATACTTTTAATTTTTACTTAATTTAAATCCTTAATTAAAGAAACGGTAGAGTAAAAATTGCAATTATTATTATTTTCAATTTGTCGCATTTATGACAGTATTTAAACCACTGTGCACGGTTGGCATTACTATCAGTTATACCGGTAACTCAGAGCAAACAGGAGGCACGAGTATTATACGTTGTCATATTGGAACCTGGGGATCTGGATAGAGTCTACTCGCCAGTCTGCTTGAAACAGTTGGAAACTAATCAAACACGGTTTATTTTTGAAAATATTTATAAGTTGAATATATGAGTCTAAATTTACTACTCACAATACGGGACAACCAATTATAATACGGGACACATAATTTTTACTTAAAAAAAAAGGGAACAGGTGGCAACTCTACTCCTACCTGCTGACTGTTTTCCATAGAATCTATGACAAATATGGTCCTATGAATAAGTTTGTCTGCCATTACTATATTACATTTTCTGTCTTGAAGTTGCAACGAAAGACTTGCCAGTTCACTGAGCACATCGCAAAACAAAGCCAAATTCTTTAGAAATTCAATTGCTTCCGACCTATTAGGTAAAGAGTTACATTGTTCAGTTCTCCTACTGTTGCTATCATTTGCTGCTTCTTTAAAATGTTGTGCTAAGGCTGGATAACATATTCATACAGCAGCAGACTTGGGGAGTAAAGTAACGCAAGTAACGCGTTACCGGTAACGCTTTACTTTTTCACTAACGTGTTACTGTAACGCATTACAATATTTTGAAAGTAACTGTAACGGGCAAAGAGTTGCTTTTTCTGCAAATACTGATGTTACTTTTGCGTTACTTTTTCATCTGTTGTTTGCAAAGAGAAAACACAATCCCTTGTCAAGAAAGAAATATTTCTTAAGAATTTTTCTAGATTTTTCAAAGTCTAAGGCTTAATGTATTTGTAGGCATGCATGTGTTGGGTGTGTATATAATCAGGGTAAAAAATGGTATTTCTACCAGTTTTCTTTCCATAGTTCCAATACAAAAGATGCAAAAACCGGCGCCAAAGTAACGCATTACTTAGTGAGTAACGTAACGCGTTACTTTTGAAAGCGAGTAAAGTAACTGGTAACGCGTTACTTTTTGACAGTGGGTAAAAGTAACTTGTAACGCATTACATTTGAAGAGTAACGTGCCCAACACTGTATAGCAGATAGTTTTTATGTCTACACATCTTACATAAGAAAAAACAAAAACAAATTTTATTTATTTGTACCCCCAATTCTGAGGCAATATTATTAAGTTCCCTCCAATTCTTTGGCGATTGATTATATAAAGAATATATTTCTTCTATAAAAGTTCCAAAATGGTAACAAGAATTATGATCGTGTTGACTTAAAGAGTGCCAAATAATTATGTTAGGGAATTTATCAACTGATGGTTTGGCGACACCTGGTTTAACTCCAAGCAACACGTTACTTAATTACTCATGTTAACTCACTCTCTCTCTCTCTCCCTCACACACACACACACACACACACACACACACACACATATATATATATATATATATATATATATATATATATATATACCAGTGCCGGATCTAGAAATTTTTTCATGGGGGTAAAGTTAAATTTTAGCGCCTTTCGATCGTCTTTTTTAACTAATCAACACGACAGATCGACGAGACGGACAATGTTCTCATCACGTAGTGTACTTTTGTTATCTCTGAAGCCTGTCGTGGCATTGCTATTACTAATTCCAGTAAGACAGTAGATCTGCCTATCTGACTTGAATCACGGTTTTGAATTTTAAAGATGAACGTAGGTTGAATGGAATAGTATAAAGAAATGTCGATATTGAAATTTTGAACACGTTTAAGTCAACTTCAGTTTAATATGCAATTTTACTTCCCCTTTTAAGGAATTTTATTATTTGATTTTTAGGTGTGTGCCACCCCCTAAACGTTCCGCCCTGGGCGATTGCCCCCTTCCCTTTAGATCCGGCACTGATACACACGAGTACATGGACATTTCATTACTGCTTTGTTTAATACCAATCAGGTCGTTAATCAGAACGTTAATCGTTTCAATTCCAAAAGTAGCTTTAAAAACTTTTGCTCATCAACTGATCTACTTGCGATCATAGTTTACGGTTTCTGAGAAGTAAAGGAAAGGACAAAGGGTAATTTCAGTGTATGTGTACTTGTGACCACATTTCTATCTGTTTTTGGACATCTCTCTAATCGCGCTGCTTTCAGCTTAACAAGGAAACACTTATTAGATTATTAAAACTAAGAGGATGGTCATGTACTACAAAATGAATAAACGTGTATGAAGATGCAAGAATATATTGACATTCTAGTATTTTGATTCTTCAAGAGTCCAGTCATGGGCACAGGAACTGCCCAGAGGCCTCGTCAGAACTTACAATTATCAATTTAATAAAATAGCGATTACTCCATAAGATATAAATAAAAACACATACACATACATTGAATGTTTGTCATTTGAACAAAGTAAAATATAGGTTTCACACACATATCACATAGAGTGAACATACACATTCCTTTACAATCATGAAACAGATTAAGAGGAACAATTTAGAATGAGAACATACGAATTTCACGACTAAACTTTCCTAATCCAGTACTTACAAACATTGTCCTTCGATAAACACCGGGGAGGAGGAACCGACCAGGCAGCCGTGGCGTATGAGGTGTTAGGCCAACGACTCGAAGGTCAAAGGTTCGAATCCAGGCAGGGACATGGATGTTTGTGGATTTTAACTAGCAGTGACTTCACAATATAATCGTGACGGGTCGAAGTAATAAAGTTTGTACTAGAATGACCCACACAAAATAAAATTTAACAACGTTTTACTGGGGAGGTGGAGCGGGTTTGTGTTCCAATCATGTTGTGCATCATCAAAGAGGTTTCCCAACTTCTTTAGTTCAAGCAGACGGTTGTTGGTATAAAGCCTACAATATAGTCTCTGCCTGATACCGTCCTCTTCCCTACTCCCAGGGAAATGTTTGCTGAGGTACATCATCCCTTATGCATGGTCTTTCATATTTTACTTGCATAAAAACAATTTATGGAAGCAGTTACGAGAATGTCAGCCATCATAAAAGCTTACAAACTTACATCGATGCGCTATGAATATGAGTTTACATAAAGATCACAAAGTGTGGTTGTACAAGAAAGACGAACAACGGAAAGATTGACGAAACTTATTTATAGTAAAATCAAGGAAGCTTTCTGCACCAGGAAGAAAAATAATGGATGGAAATAGATGCCTTGAGGGACCTTAAATAATGACAAAAGACTGATGAGGTGGTGTCATTTATCTAATATATATTTGGCGACATTCTTTCTTAGCTCAAGAAAATAGTCTTACATAGTCCATCCCAGGAATTCTGCCAGGAGTTTTAGTTTGGAGAGTTTAAAGTCAAAATTAGCATGGTGTACATGGAGTTTTGCACGATTTTTATGTATTTTTGACCGTAAAAATGTTAAAGTTGAGTGGTGTTCTTAAGAATCTGGGAGGGTGACACTCCCAACAAGGGGGTCTAGCGGAATCACTGGTATATCCTTAAATTTGTGCCTCTTACCAACTATTTTAAGTTTTATTTTTGGGTTCAGAGGAAAATGTAGGTAGGAATTGATTGTGTTTCAGCCTCTTCTAAACATCATTTATTCTTTCTACCATCTGTTACACAATACCAACCTAAGTGAAGGTAACATTTCTTAAATCTGTAGGTGATTATAGAAAGGTGCCTTTCTACGGAATATTTGTATAAATATTGGAAACATTATCACATGCTTTGAAAAGAAAATTCTTAAATTAATTGAATATAGAATATGTAAGAATTAAGTACAAAAGTGTCATGACTTGCACGTGTGGAATTCCAAATTAAAAATAACAATAGAATTTCATGGAAACTAGAAATCTTTCAATTGTTTTCGGTGCAGATATTAATGTTGATTGTTGTACTCTTGATTAAACATTTAGAATTACAATGTAACTATTTAAGATTCTGAGTTAACTTTTCTTCCAATTGACAGGCTGGGATAGAGTAGGGAGAGGATGTTGGAAGATAGACGGATCGAGCCTATTTTTGTAGATATCATCCCACCATTCGTCTGGTGAAACTGAGGAAAGTCCTGAAAAAACTTCAATCAGGTATCAGGTATCGACCACTGGAATAGATACCAGGACCTCCCGAATGCTAAGCCAATGCTCTACCACTGAGCCTCGGCCACTTGGTGGGGAATTTCTTATACGGAGAAGCAGCGGTGTGCTCCAAATAATTTAACAAGGGGCTCGCATGTTCCTTCAGAACGCACGAAAAACAACAACACACACACATATATACATCATTTCCATAACTTAATTCAATGTTTGTATGTGGGCCATTGTGCTAAATCCAAGACGAAATCCGGCTTGTTCCCTTCCCTGGTTAAAATCCAAGTCCCTTTCAATAGGAATCAAAATAACTTTAGTGAACATTTTGTATAGAACTGACAGTAAACTAATTGGTCTGTAGTTTTCGACGCGTTCTTCGTCCCCTTTCTTGTACAACAAAATTGCAATAGCATTATTCCAACTTGAGTATATTTCTCTCTTCCTCAGGCACATTAAGAATAATTTCGCAAGTTGCTCTTTGATCTTTTCACCTCCTGATTTAAACATCTCTGCTGTGAGTCCATCTTCTGCTGGTGGTTTTCTGTTCTTCATCCCTCGAAGTACTTTATCCACTTCTTCTTTTATTACGTCTCGGACATCTGCATCATTTTCTTCTTAGTCTTCATTTCCTAGCCCTTTTTTTCGGAATAGGCCACTGAGCCAGCTTTCTCTGGAATTGGGCAATCATTCGCGCGAGCTTTACTACCTCTGTTATAAGTGTGATATTCATTGTTGCTTGTTTTTAGATTTATCGTGTGGAGCTAGAATTTGCTTTACATTTAATGTGATTTGAATAAAGGATCTAGACTAAGTGTCCTTGAAGACATTGCTCCGATTAATAATATTTCATGATCATGAAAAGTTTGTACAGTCAAATTTCAACACTACGACAAACGCTTTCCTCCTCCTCCTCTTCTCTCTCTCTCTCTCTCTCTCTCTGTTCTTTGCTTGCTTGAAAAGTGTTTTTCGAGTCTCCCCATAAAAGGCCAGGGTTTACTTTTTCTTGGGATGTACCTTAAAATTTAGAGGGTGTTGGGGTGTTATTGATGTGTTGGGAAACCCTGGTTATCACTGTGATTTCTTACAGTCGCTTTCAACTTTTATGAAATCAATAATCTTTGCTAAGGCCGTGATAGTGTTGCGATTTCGACGGAAACCGGATTGAAATTTATTTAGTATGTTATTACTTTCAAGATAAGTACTAAGTTGTTTGTGAACAATCCCTTCGAAAGCTTTTGATATTGCGGGAAGAATATTTATTGGTCGCAATTCATCAGGTTTCGTCACTTTACTTTTCTTAGGGAAAGGTTTTACTGACGATATTGACGAATACATAGTGTACTGTAAATTTGCTTGGATTTACACTGAATAACTAGGAAGACTTAAGGATAGTTACTAATTACTAGCTTTAAGATAATGAAACAAAGTGTTTCTAGATGACAATGACAAATGAATAATGTTTTTATTGATAGAATAGATTTGTTTAAGTTAAGACAAGGTAGTATAGTGTTTGAACAGATACAGAAGTTACTCAGAGAGTTACAAAGATTGAAAGTCACAACGAGAGACCGTCCTCAGCCTAGAATACTCTGATTCTTGCTCTCAAGTGATTTACATTGGGTTTGTGAAATTTAGGAATTACTTGCAGTTGACACGGACAGACTTACAAAATTTGGTCCTTCCTTCACCAAGAGGTTCCCCTGGCTTCCAATCACAGTTTCTTGATGACTAGTAGCAGTGGTGATAATGACGATGGAAGTGAGAGACCTGAGGCTTCGTCCAGCTGGCTTTTATATCCTGAGCTGTTATTGTCTTCACTGGAGATGTTAACGAAAACAAGTCTGTTTTCGATCCAGTGTCCTTGACCATTTTACCTTCTGTTTTTTTTTGCTGAAGGGAGTCTTTTCATAATGCATTGTTACATATTACAATAATGGATTATGCATATGATTTTTTATTAGACTATAGATATAACAGCCCCAGTGTGACGTCCCCCTTGAGTTTTTTTTGTTGTCTCTTTGACGTTACTACAATGGGTTACAATTGACTTCTCTATAATGGGTTCTAATGAACAGTAATTCTGGTAGTATAGTGGTTTTTGGAATAAATTACAAGGCAGTAATATTTGTGCCAGTTGTGTGACATTTATTTTTAAATTTTCAATCTGTCAGAGATCAGAGAACAATAGTTGTATTGTATACAAAATGAATTATACTCGAGAGAGACCTGCCGTCCCAGAACTTGAGTATCTTCCCAAATGTGCTGCTTTTCCCTATTCCTAAAGTTATGTACATGAAAAATGTAACAGGAGATGAAATTCTATCTTAAATAAAAGAAAGAAAACAAAGTGGCAAATCTGCCTAGGTAATTACTTACGCGACTGATGCCATGGTGTCCAGCAGGGTGTTAGGTTTATGAGCCAGAGTGACCCCAACTCCAAAGGAACTACTATTTAAATAGCACTCATCTAGATTTGCACCTCAATATTTTTGTTTAAAGCACCAAAATTTGTCTGTGGCTAAAAACAACACAGATGGCTATTAAAATGCAATTAGTTTTCCTGTGTTGTTTTCGCCCCACTCAGATACTGTATATTGCACACACTTAAAGAAATGGCCGTAGGATCACAGTTAATCACATAATGACGTTGAAGTTGGCACGTATGCCAATTCTTGTAGTCTTTGTTTGTTTTATTGCAATCAATCTTGCGGATATTACAATAGGCGCCTGAGCCTAGAGGCAAAACGGGTCACTCGCTCCTCCACTTCGCAAACTGGGGGGGGGGGACATATAATTTTACCCCCCACTTTTGAGCAGCAAATGATATCCAAAAAGTCTGTCTTTCACCGAAAACTACCTCTGTAATATTTTTGTTGAGGTATTCATATTAACCTATGTTTTACTTAAACAAGTTAGTCTTGCATTTTTGACAAAAAGTCTAATAGCGGCTTCTAAGCCTTTGACACTGCGATTTCAGCGCTATGTAAGTGGTACATGATACTGACAACACCATCTAGTATCTCCTTTCTAGGTGAAATAATTTGATCTGGTGTATGTTTGTGATAACATGCAGAGTTTTTGTCATATTTGCACCTGTCATTATAACGTGTTGCAATAACTTCACGAAACATTATTTATCGATTACTACGCCATCTAGATGGAATCTACGAAAATTAATCTTCTAGTAGTTTATTTTTACATGTAGAATCCGAATTTGCAATTGAAACTGGGTGTTGTCATTGCCATGTGAAAAAACTGAAGTTACCCTAGTTTTAACCGATTACAGCGCCACCTACATGAGCACAGACAACAAACACCATAGAGTGTCCCCCTATCAAGTGAACAAGTTTGAATAGGTATGTGTTTGTCGTAGCATGCGTAGTTTCCAAGATATTCTGGACCATTTGGCGATCCTAGTTTGTCACTGAGACTTATGGTTACGGCGTTGTCACGTAATACGTAAAAACGTTACCATGCCATTCTATAAAGCTTCTCAAAACTTATTTAAAGGTTTTAGATGTCTAAAAGAGCAGGTAAATATAGTTAATTTACTTTAATTAGGCTCCAGAATGGCACCGATGGTCCGTCGTTTGAGTGATTTATTTTATAAGCAAAAGGAAAAGGGTGTTTTTCAATCGTTGTTCGTCCCTATATTGCATTGACGATTTTTAGAGGAGTGTCTTAGAAATTTAATCAGGGGTGGATTCAGACGGGGGTGCCTGTTACACCACATGGTTTGGTTTTTAATTATTCTTAGCTTCCACTACTGAAACTTGTATAATACGGAAAGCGTTGGGTCCGATTTTTTCCCGTTTTGGACTGATTTCCATTTAATACAAAGTTGAAAATAGATAGAACTGGTTTTATCATTTAGCTTTATATTTGGTTTGGAACTCCGGAAAACAATATTCCACAGTCTGCACACACACATACACATATTTGTTTTCTATTTTATGTTTCACGGCAGAAAACACTTAATATTCTTACAGCACTAAAACATTTAATACAACGACGAAAATACTTAATACAAATACACGGGAGTACTTTCGCTGTTCCACCAGTAGTCTTCCTTCCCGGGTAGGGAAGATTTTTTCGGCTCAACCCGCAGGGCTGGGCACCCATTTTGGCAACTTCCGGAGCACACTTGGAAACGCTTCCGGTACGGCACAGAACTTTTGAGTAAACAGTACTTTTGCGTATGACCACTGCTAACAGGGGGCTGCGACCCCACGCGGCTAACGCTGCCCAACTCTCTTCGGACACACCCTCCCCCTTGCACTACTCGCGATTGCTCGTGAGCATCCTGCCCTGGTGGGTTTATATACATCCTAGTTTTTAGTGGCATCTTTTAAAATTATATATCACAACCTTTATTAAATTTCCTTTTGTGTATTTACATAAAAAACAAAACAAAAACTGTAATTTTCTTTTAAAAAATACGTAAAGCTTAGACGCCAGGGTTTGAACCCGGGACATTTGAATCAGCTTTCCGACGTCTTTTTTTTATTCAAGAAGTAATACAAAACTGGAATTACATATCATGTTTCTTGTACTCGCCTGTGTGTCTTTTACACTCTATATATAGTGCAAAAGTACCTTTTATTTCCAAATTCTCACCTGCATGTACTAATAATATACTTTAACCATTATGATCTAAACATAAAAAGTTTTATTATAGTTACGTTTACATAATTTTTGTACTTCGTAGGCATATTATTGTATTGATAGTTTATACATTCAACATAATACTCAACATTATTAATATCTGGCGAACTTAATATCAATTCTATTGTGCTTGCTATTAGCCAAAAAGAATATTTATTTTTTGCTTTAGGATAAACTATAAATTCAGGAAAATACACGAGATTATCCGTGTAGTGCGTTGAAGATGCTTTTGTAATACGCCATAAAATTTTCTTACATTGAATCCATATGGGGTTATACTGTCCACAATTTTGAGTTCTGTGTAAAATTGTATCAGTATTTTTACATTGTTTACAGTTAGGTGATGCAGTAACTCCTAACTGATATAATCTATTATACACCGGATAAATTTGGTGTAAAACTTGAAATTTGCTTTCGAACACTTTATAATCATCTTTCATTTCCTGTAAGTATGGCCATATTTCATCCCAACAAATATTATTAAAATGACCTTGAATGGCAGGTTCAAAGACTGGATCAATATTTTGAAAATATACATAAAATTGTTAAACAGATCATGAATCTAATGGCATTTGCGCCAGAAAAAAATATACAATTTGTATGAAAGTTTCCGTTATGCCCTTCCATTTCCTTACATGAAGAGGTAATTGGTCGTCAATTCTTCTGAAAACTCTTCTAACATTTTAGCGGAGAATGTTTCCGGATATTGTCAAAGTATTTGCATAGTTCTATGAATTAGCAATGCACTCCCTTTTAACATAAAATTATTTAAACCTAATCCTCCTTTTTCAAGTGGAAGATAGCAAGTGTTTCCAGGTTCACTCAATTTTATCGAAACGCCAAATGAAACGACCAAGCTGCATGGAAATTGCCTCAAAAGTCTTTTTGGGCAACGGAAATAATTGTAAATAATGTGTCGCTTTGCTAAGTATATAAACATTAATAAATTGCACTAGGGTTAAAATTGTAGAAAAACATTGCTTATATATTTGTAATATAGCCGTAATTTGATGAAGTACATGATCTGCGTTGATGCAGATAGTTTGCGGAATACTATAAGCCCACGAAATTCCCAAAAGTTTACTTGTAGGTACCATTTCCCAATAGTTTCTTCACTCTGTTCTACCTGTGTTTTGAAAGGATAATATTTTCGTTTGTTTTATTAAGATTTATGTTTTTTAAGCATTCCATAATTAAATTAAGCTCCTCTGATAAGCGAGATATCCATATCGCGTCATCGATATATATCATCGTTTTTAGTGTGATTTGTTGAAATTAAATTCCCTGCAATTTATTTGTAATATATTGTGTTAAGGTAGACATTGCTAGCGTGTACGTATATGTAGTAATGGAACTACCTTGATTGAATTCACGTTTAATTCAAAATGCCAGTAATACTCTTTGATTTATTTTCAAAGAAATCGTACGAACCGTATATATATATATATATATATATATATATATATATATATATTGGTCATCATTTGTATAAACTGCCTAGCGAAATTAAAGTGACGTAAAGTTTCCACTAAATATGTTATATTTAAAGAAGAAAAAGCATCAGCAAAATCCGTTGACACTATAGCAAAGTCCGGTAATATTAAATACTGGTATACCTGTATGACATCTCGAAGGGATGCAAGAAGTACTTGCAATGGTTTGGTATTTGTAATACCTCCTTGACATTCCTGTACTAACAAGGGCATCAAAGGTTTTTAATCGATCTGTGAAGACTCGTAATAAAATTTTATAGTCTCTTTTCAGCAATGATATCATCCTGTAACTAGTTGTGGTATTACGTTTTTGTTGTCCTACTTTTGGGATCATAATTCCATACGACTGTGCAATTTCCATTATCATTTTTCTGTTTCCTAAATCCATGTTATATAAATAAACCAAGAAAGGTACTATTTGCTGAGTAAAAGTTGTATAAAATTTTAGGAATATACCGTCAGGCCCTGAAGAGGCATTGTTGTTCATATTATTGATAGCTACAATGATTTCATTTTCTGTGATAGGAGCACTTAAAGTTTGTTGTTGTTCGATATTAAGTTGTTTTAGTTTTACTTGGGAAAATAGTAATTCACTATTCTGTGTCTTCTTTTGTTTATAGAAATTTTGGTAATGCTGTCGAATGGCACTACAGATATCCCCCCTTCGTGTTTACCATTAGAATTGTTTTGATATTATTTTGAAAGTGATTAGAAACATATACTAAGTCCAGACGTGACGAACCGTTAGCGTAAAAGAAAGTTGCCCAGGGATCTCTGAGAAGCACAAATTCCCAACCATCGATTAATCGAAATTCCTGGTATATATTTTGTAATGCCAAACTAATGTTCACACCTGCAGAACTGTTTTTACTATTCCTCGTTGTGTTCCAATCACCCATAATAATAAGCGGATGACGATAATGTTTTTGAATTTCCATTGCCAACACATTTTCTATAAATGATTCTCTGCTGCACTTATTACTAGTCCCACTAGTTAAATACACACATATTATAACTATTTGCTGTTTCAACATTATCGATGTTAGTCTACCCGATTCATGCATTAAAATATTTGTGTACTCTATGTCCGCTCGTACAAACATTGACGTGATAGTTTTTGTCTGCAGGTGATAATTATGTACTGATTCATAATTATTAATTTCCAACATCGTAACTACTGTTTCTTCCATTGTAAGTACATGCAAGGTCGTTTGACATACAAACTGTCGCAAAAATGTAATTTTCTTTTCCGATGATGCATGAGCGACATTAAACATTGCAATTTGTAAAGTTGTCATGCTAAAAATAACGTAACACCAAAGACGCGCATTTTCATTTTGTAAATTGGTATAATTCCATTCTCACACAATGTTACTTTTTACACAAGTGGTATTTACGTACCTGGATTCGATGTTAATCACTATAACAAACAGGTTGTACCTTATCACTTCCTTCCCCTGCCATCTGTGAACGCGTTTTTCTTGTCTGGCCTGGATTAGCAGTTTTCACTCATTTGAGAGCTCTGGTTTCTTTTTTTGTTTTTTCTTTAATTTGAGGACACAGAGGTAAGCACTACTGGGTGTTGCAAATCACTGCTTTCAATTTCCAAACATGAAATGATAGGTTGCACTCTTTCAAAGGCACTCGTACTTTCATTATCATAAACTTGTGATGATATTGATGCCACCGATCCATTGGTGACGACCGACTCGTTTAACACTTCACTAATACCCTCCTCACTGCGCTCTAGTACTTTACCAAGACTAGTGTTATTTGAACACGTGGTAATCGACAACACACTGGTTTCTTTTAAGCTGTTTTTTTTCTGTCGCTAAAGAAATTGTCTCAGCTGATTCGGAATCTGACCACGTTATGTTATCACGTCCTTCACCCATACTCTTACTACACCTGCATCTAACACGTACCCTGGGGCAACATCCGCTGGGTGCTAAAGTTGTGTGCAGGGTTGCCAGTAGGTTTTTTCATTGTCAAATTTTTTTATTTGCTCTGATGCACTTAATGAAGGAAATTATTTTTCATCATCTAATGGGATCAAGGTTTTTTAATTACCCCGATCTGTTGTCCTTGTTGTTTGGTCGAATTGATTATCGTTTTCACGTAGTTATTCACCTTGCACTCGTAATTGTATTTTAAAATCTTGTATTGATAAATATGTCGGCAGTTTACGGTATAATTGTGAAACCGTCAACAAGCACGTTTCTGAGTATACATCGTAGAGGTAAACACTATTTTTAGGAAACGATATACGCTTGATATTCACAACAGTTCCGAAAGCACTAAAATATTGTCTTATTTGGGAATCCTCTACCTCGAGGGGAACAAAGATAGAAGCGATTACGTTATCAAGGTGCACTTCACTTACCGGTATATTTGTGATTCCATGGTGTGATTCATAGGTTAATTTTCCATCACACTGATTTTACGCTCGTTGAAGTATTGCACGATTTTGTACCTTAATAAACGTCTTCCTTAAATAAAAGTCAGCTTCAAGGGACTGTACTTCATGCGCTAGTAGCCCTATGTCTCTAGCAATTGCGTCATGTAGTGCAGGAAAATGTAAACGTCCTTTTAGGTCATGTAGATCCAATTGAATTGTGCTAATTCGTCTAATTTGTTTTGTATATCCTGCTATAATAGTAACTAATATAAAGTATATTCAAATATGCTTGTTTAAATTCGCAAATGTAGTATGCACAAACACTGTTTGACTCCCAGAACTGGGTCGCCACTCAAACCCGTCCGCGCACCAACTCGCCAAGCGAGTGTCTGTGACCACAAGACCAAACTGTAAATGCCGGGTTGAGCGCTTCTCGCTGCTACTTATCGTTCAAGATAAGCGAGAGTGGGCTATTCCTACAGGATGTGTTTCCAAGTGAGTTGCAATATGGCTGCCAAGCTCTGCGGGAAGAGCCAATAAAAAAATCTTGTCCCGGGTAGGGCGCTCAACGGGGTTCGTCTTCCTTCAAACTTCATACGAACAGCAGCCATGTTTGCAGTTGACCACAATACAAATGAAAATTGAAGCTATGCTTATCCTCAAAGCCAATGAATGACACGAAGAATGATTATTTTTAACAATAATAATAATAATAATAATACTAATAATTAGTAGTAGTAGTAGTAATAGTAAAAATCACTTAACCTTTATTGGCCAATCCCCCCATTTTTTATGTGTTAGGCACCTATGGACGGATACATCCTAGTGTTTAGAGAGAAATTAGAAAGATGTGTGAGTACTGGGGTCACGACATATTTTATCTTATTTATTAATGCAATTGATATACTGTTAACTCCAGTTGCTTTAGAACCTATACCCTTAATGGCTCTTGTGTCGTCACAGTCCAGAAATAGAATTTTTGATGTGACCCGTTTACATACACCGCCGAACGTATTTCTTTAAGAATTTCCTCTTTTTCCATATTATTTATTGCCAAGCTATGTGTAACAAATTCCTTGTTTAACTCATGTGGTGGCCACAAGTCAGGAGGGACTTCATGTGTACGTTTACCTATTCCTAGATAGTTCATAGTGTTCCATATGAATTTTGTAGATGTTTGATAATGGAAAAGCGCGTAAGTGTCTCTAATTTTGGCGTTACGAATAGTTTCATTTGTTTTGTTTCTCGAGCAACGATACCGCTCATAGTTGGCTTCTTCTTCACTTTTTCTCCACTTGCGATGTGAGAATCCTTTCGAGCCTAGAAAAAAACTCTATACAGCCTGTGTATTTACAATGCAACGCCATCAGTCAACCTTGCCTTCTCTGTCTACTCTTAATAAATTGAAACCCGGTATATTTTTGCAATAATGACGAAATGGATAGTTTCGCCCAAGTCTACGAAATCTCGATCAGATGTGCGTTTACGTCTTCAAATATGGATAAATCCTCGTCGAAATGGCGGGGCACCGATTGGTCATTGAAACAAATTACAGTAGAATTGAAGTTGCAAGTGTTAAAATTGTTTTCTAGTACCGACCTACATTGCTCAAAATTATTTTTACGAGGATGCTTTCCGGTTCAAGGTCATTGAGCAGTTCTTTTCCTCTTGTGCCAAGGGGTTGTTTCTAAGAATATGCAGCATCTGAGTAGAAAATGTGTACTATAAACTCAGCTGGTGTGGAACGCAATGACCGAACTTTGTTATGAAACTCAGCGATTTGAGCTCTTTCAGCTGTCGTCCTGTGTACCGGGAATTTTTCTACTAATTCGTTTACTGTTAGATTCGTATTGCTTCGTATGACTTGGTCGCGATCATCTTCGGAAAACACTCATGGATGTCCATATCGTGTTCGATTTTAACAGCTTCTGTTTCCGTCCCTGCAATTTCGAAACCACTGACATGTGCCAAGTGGATCTTCACCACACACTCATTTGATGTTACGACAGGCTGCAGACGAATTACTGTCTTTATCGAATTAAAAAAAGTAACTAGTGTCTGATGTGTTCCTTATCTGTCTCTATTTCACCGACACGATGTATTGGTTCACACTCAATGCAGGTGTTGCTCTAAGGTTCCTCAGAGTAGGTGCCCACCAATTCACGTATGGGCAGCGAAATGAATGAAATCAGTACTCCGTTAACATGTGACATATGAAAACGGGAACAGTTTTGCACTTACACAATACTTATGATATTAACCTTTAGTTATGCCATCATATAGCAACTATCAGGTCCTTAGTTCTGTACTTCAACGAAAATAGAACCTCTAAATTGAACAAGGAAGTTGTTGTTTCGTACTTTTCACGTCTTATTTTTATAACAACTTTAGACATGCACATTCAAACATATATAGAAGGACAAATGAGCAGGCTAACAGCGTGGGCAATTGTCCCCCCTTCCTTGGGTTATAGAATATGACAGCACTAAAACGTAAAAGAAAAATTAATCGGCCATAAAAACACTAAAAAAAGTAGAAAAACACAATATAATTTATTTCGATTTTTAGGAGTTCGGAACAAAATTTATAACTAAAATAACCACTTGTAAGGCACTACGTAATGTGAATTAACTAACTAACTAACTCTATGGCTTATGGAACTCACAAGTTCATCGCCGCAGTAACAAACAATCGCCATTCGATCGCCATCGCAGTAGGCAATATCAAGCCAGTTTTCATCGGGAACACCTACTTCTCGAAGATCTTTTTTAATATTGTCCTCCCAACGACGTCTCGGTCTTCCCAATGGCCTCTTTCCATCCGGCCTTCCAACCAGGATAGAATATAATCTTCGTTTTCCCCCCATTAGAACTACATGGCCTGCCCACCTTAGTCGTCGTGAATTCATAATTTTTACAGCATCTGGTGAATCGTACAGTTCCTGGAATTCTTCATTATGCAGTTTCCTCCACTCTCCAGTCACCTCGTCCCGTTTCGGCCCGTATATCTTTCTCAAAACCTTATTTTCAAACACACGAAATTTATATTCATCTGCTGGGGTCGTACTCAAACTTTCGCAACAATCAAGTATTACCGGCAGAATAACCGTTCTGAATAATTTCAATTTCAATTTCCTTGATATTAATCGCGATGTTGGAAGTTTTTGGATTGAATAGAAACATGCGTTCCCCGATACTAAGCGACCTATTTATTTCTTCCGTGACCTCATTTTTGCTTGTTTCGTATGCTCCCAAGTACTAAAATTTGTTTTCTTCCTCTATGAACTCATCCCTAATTCTTATAATTTTATTTCCTTCATTCCCTGTGTTTCGGCTTGTTATCATGTATTTTGTTTTATCTATGTTTACCTGTAGACCTATCTCATTGCATGATTCTACTAAGACATCAGTGTTGCTTTGTAGTGCATCTATATCGCCCCCTGTTTAATGTACATCATCCGCGTATACGAACAGTTGATTGAAACCATTTAATGATAGTTCCTTTTTGTCCTCATGTACATAAGAGGAACACAAAAGAAATATTCCTGAGGCCTTGTTTCAGCATAGTCAACAATTCGGAGAACCTTGAACATGTAACATGCAATTTCTTAAGACTAAATTTAAATATAAATTTATAAGACAAATTATTAAGTAAAAAAATATACACAACAAGTTCATCAAGGGTCTTCAGAATCGTATTGAACAAGAAAGATATATTTAGCCAGGAAAGAAAACAAGCACGATTCCGTTGTGAATTTTAGCATGAATGGACCCCATTATATTTTCATTATTGCAAAAGGTATACTTAATTGTGTTGTGCTGTAAGAAAAGAATTAAATTTTGCTTCCCATGGTACTCTGAGTAAGAATGAATACTTACCTCCAAGGATTTGACGCCGTATGTTCCTTCCATAATGAACGCCATCATGTTCTTGTATCATTGTTCTACTAATTACCTCAGGAAAGTTGTATGATATCGGCTGGCCCTGCATTGGATACATCTGGAATCAAATCGAAAGAGAAAATAACAGTGAAGAATACGAACTTTGATGGATAACACAAAATCACAATATGTCAAATAGATGTCTCTATCTAGAAAAGTGATTTTTAATCTACAATTTGCGGTCTGTTGTCCAGATACATGGATCTCAAACGACGGTAATCTGTTAAAACTAAGTACAGTGAATTTTGCTGCAGCCATATTTTAAGAATCTGCATCTGCTCAAGGGTGACAATATTTAGTTTATTTTATTAGTTTAATTGTGTCCTGGTCAGTGATGATCTCATTGATAGTATCATGCGATCAGGGTTCTGATATGAGTTGATAGCTGTGGAATATATGAACTTCTACATAATGACACTAGATGACACAAACTACAGAGGTCGAGCCATGTATAAAGTTTAAGTACTTTTGGTCCTCTAAGAAATCAATTGGTGATCATAACAAAATTTGCGTTTATAATTTACTTTTATGTCGAGCTTCGACCCTTAATTCAGAAACAGTTAGCAGCTTTCTAATGGAACTTTCTTTTCTGTGCACCAAGGTTGTTTGGTGGCGTATCCAATACACCACTGGCGGTGTGATGAACACTTCTATTTTCATTTAGATTTGTGACAGAGACGAGATTGAAAATTTTCTTTTAAGAAGAATGTTAATTACAGTTATAGACTATTAGCTATACTCCCAAGTTTGAAGAAATAGTCCACTTCACCCGGTAAAGACGTGTGGGGTGTCATTTTATTCCATTTTTGTACAAATTACGAAAATAGAAACCTGGAAATCAATTTTCATTTGGAAAAGGGAAATTTAAAGTAGGTGAAAGTATTCATGTTGGCGACGCTGCTGCCCTCCCTAATTACCCGACAGTCATAAATGATACCTCGTTGGAACATTCATGAAACACAAATTAGAACGGTATTATCATGTGTTTCAATTGTGCTTCATATTTAGAAGAAAAAGAAGAAACCTGAAAAAATTACGGAAAAAACCTACATTTTTTATACTTCATAGGCAGTTGGCAACACTTACACTTACCGTACGCCTGCAAAAACTTTCCAGTGAATTCCTAGACATTCTCGACAAACATATGCAACAATCAGAAAGCTTGGTGCCATACAGCATAAGAAAAAATCGGAGAAACCAAACATCGTCTTGGGGATCGTCTTTAACATTGGACTAATGAGGACATTTCCCCCTCCCCAAACAGATTTTCCCGCCAAAAACTACGAAAATTGAATTCCGGGTTCCGTAAATAAAATCGAATAACATGATACCCCACAGGTCCTTACCAGGTGAAGTGTGCTATTTTTTACCATAGCTGATAAGGCACAATAGGATTAGGTTTTGAAGCCTTAGTCGTTCTACGTATATTATTCAAATTTCAGTGCAGGAAAAAAAGAAAATATAGCTTTCCCCAGATAAAATCAGTTTCCTTCTTCAATAATGAGTACAATTATTCTAAAAAGAATGTTCGTAGTAGCTTCATTATCATTATTGTGTTCAAAATATTTTGGATTAGCTGTGCTGATGATTCAAATACGGAACGAAATTTAAAGTTACTTTCTACTTGCCTGAAATCTAATCTTAATAATCGACGTACAGCAAACAGGATGTAAAAAAATATTTTTCAATGGCCCGTATGTTAAAATTTATTTAGATATTATCGAGTTTTGTTATTCTGCTACTACCAGAGAACGTTACGATACAAACTGAGTAGATCTCACTTAACCTTTTGCACAAATTATAAATCTGTTCATGATACATATGTTGTTTTTCGTTTTCAGACATTGTAAGATATATAAGCAACGTTTTCTATACACACCATTGTTACTAACTACCAATACAAGGTATTGGCAATACTTATGCCAGTTTTCACGTTATTTAGAAATCGAAGTTGTAACGCTTTTTCTACTAATGAAAATTTATTCGCTTTATCTTTTGTGGTGTCTACTGAAATGATCTGTTCAAATCGATCATATAAATAACACAGTGCCGTAGAGACTGGGAGGCACCTACCTCGGGCGTCAAATTTGGGGGCGTTTTAAACTATATATAAAAGATAATGTTCTAAATGTACCGCTAATATAAAAATTTAGCAGGTTGAAAAAGACGTTCCTTTCTTTCAATACAAATCAAGGCAATATATATATATATATACCTATATATATATAGCAAAATTAATAAAATGTGATAAGTGGTGTGTACATTATTACGAACATTTTTTTCAATTCCTACACAATAGGGTAAGTGAGGGGAAGTTCGCCATCAAACTGGTATTTATTTTTTTCTTTTAAACGAATTCGGGGAGAAGGACCAAATTTATACTATACATAAAGTAGTCATTGTAGATTATGACGAATATAAAATAAACACTGTGTTACTTATACTTCTGTCGTAATATTAAAAATACGAAAATGAGGAAAAGTGGCGAAATTCCCATCAAATGCTGGGAAAATCGCCATATAACCTATATATCGTGTTATCGTCACTTTGAGTGTATGTGCGTACAAAAGTAGTTACCAAAGACTCATATAACAAAGGGTAAAAGAGCCAGAATTACCATAGAAGATACAAAACCACTTAAAATACAATACAAGTATGTATAAGTACCATGCTTCAAAGCATACAATTGAAACATTATTACAAAGTTAAGCGGGACGCTCTTTTAATCAGATTCTGAATCGGAAGCAAGTGAGTCACCATTATCGCACATAGTGCACAAATCCCACCGTTTTATTGAACCGTTGTCGCAGTCCTCATGAAACCAAAGTTAGCGAATTAAGCATTAGTACCAATCCACTTTTTTACCTTTGGGATTCAAGTAATCATCTCCAGAGTCACCACAAAATGTTGACTTGATCCGTTTAGCTTTCCCCACTTTCTTCTTGATTTCACTACATCCTGATTGCTGAAAAGAAGCCACTGCACTTTGGTTTCTGTCTTGATATTGCTCACTCCCTGCTGTTGTAGGCCTACTGTTGTTATCATCGGAGTCCAGTTTCCCCACACCTTGCTTTTTACTGGATTTTGTCGCCGTAAAAATGTTCTTCCGAGTTAAAAGAACAGCAGACGAATTTCTGGACTTCCGTGCCGTAGGTGCTTTTTTGTCGATCTTCGGTGTTGACATCAAGTCGTGAAATGACACAGAGCTATCGTTGGTCCTGCTTGGTGACACGTCTGAAGAATTTGGAGAGTCTGTCAATGGGAAACTTTGATTGATTATTACCTTTGAATCGGAACTGTTCGTAGTTGTCACCAAATGAACCTAAAATACGGCATAAACATCAATTAGTTATCTGTTCTTTGATTCCTCTTCTTATTGGACACTCTTTTCTTTTTTTTAAGAAAGACTTAGGTAAACTGTGTCATCCGGAAGTATTAGGATTATCACACTGTAGTATCTACCACTATTTTCTTCGTATGCATTGCGAACAACTTGTGTGAACAGATCGTCGGTACGGAGGGCAATTCGTCACATTGTACGTTACTCTGGCAAATTACCTGCAAATGCATAATCGAAAGAAACCAACTCTTGTTTACTTGTACATGCACGCTTTCCAAAGCAAATCTTTTCACAACATAATTACAGTTTACGGTTACGATATCAATAATTGACAGGAATGAATATAATTCTTACCTTAGAAACAAAAATGAGAATTTCCAACGTACTACTGTAATTCTGCGCCTTTCTTTGTTATCCGTTCCGACGTAACTTCGCATTAGAAACTGTACTGCTTGCTTGCTAGTGTGCTCACCCCTCAGCAGATGTCAGTGTAAACAAAGCACATGTTATTTGACTTTT
Source organism: Lepisma saccharinum (assembly GCA_022664845.1). Classification (NCBI taxonomy): domain Eukaryota; kingdom Metazoa; phylum Arthropoda; class Insecta; order Zygentoma; family Lepismatidae; genus Lepisma; species Lepisma saccharinum. The sequence continues at coordinate 93,949 of JAGDQP010003406.1, forward strand.
TTAGCGGAAAAAGTGAGTGTTTCCAACCCATAGTTTGTATTTATCATTACAAAAATCACAAGTTCGGCGAAATTCACAGCATGGCAAACATCCCTTCATTTACCCTATACTAAAATTAAAGGAAATCGAATTCCAACCTAAACGTGGGGAGACATTTTATATAAATGTCTCAGGCGCCGAAATACCTCACAACGGCTCTGGAATAAAACAATCTTCCATTGAAACTCATGTCATCAGAACTTGAACCTATACAAATGCTTTAAACCAGACTTGTCAACCTAGAGAAGTGCCAATGCGTGAGGTTTGCCAACCTGGAGGGGAGAAATACGGTAGATTGAGTAAGGAACGAAAAACCACACTCTCTCTCAGTTGTTTCTGTTTATACCAAAAACGCGCTGCTATCGAGTTGCTACCATCAGCTATCTCGTAATGTCTTTCAATGCTGCCCCACTCCACACTGTAAAAATGGGAGACACAACGGTCATCC
>JAGDQP010003407.1:0-20568 GCA_022664845.1 Lepisma saccharinum
CAATTTTGGTTTCGTCGATTCCGTTCCGGTAATTTTGACGTCAAAGATGTACCACGCACTGGAAGGCCAAGTGTCGAAAATGTTGATAAAATCATGGACATTGTCGCGTCCGACCGTCATGTAAGCACTGTTTCCATTGCCCAAGAGCTAAACATTGCACAAAAAACCGTGTTGAACCATTTCCATAAGGCTGGATACACAAAGGGGCTTGATGTATGGGTGCCACACGAGTTAACGCAAAAAAACCTCATGGACCGAATTTCCATCTGCGAATCGCTGCTGAATCGCAACAAAAGCGACCCATTTCTGAAGCGGTTGGTGACTGGTGAAAAGTGTATCACTTACGATAACGTCACGCGAAAACGGTCGTGGTCGAAGCGCGGTGCGCCGGCGCAAACGGTGCCCAAGCCAGGATTGACGGCCAGGAAGGTTTTGCTGTGTGTTTGGTGGAATTGGCAGGGAATTATCTACTATGAGCTGCTTCCCTACGGCCAAACCCTTAACTAGGAACTATACTGTCAACAATTGGACCGTCTGAAGGCAGCAATCGCCCAGAAGCGCCCAGCTTTGGCCAATACGAGAGGCATTGTCTTACACCAGGACAACGCCAGGCCACACACATCGATAGTGACTCGCCAGAAACTCCGGGAGCTTGGTTGGGAGGTTTTTATGCACCCACCTTATAGTCCGGACCTGGCACCGAGTGATTACCATCTGTTCCTGTCCATGGCGAACACGTTTGCTGGTGAAAAATTCGCTTCAAGAGAGGCTTGTGAAAATCGACTGTCTCAATTTTTTGCCAATAGTGACAAGGTCTTCTACGAGAGAGGCATCATGATATTACCTTCCAAATGACAACACGTTATCGAACATAACGGCGCATATGTGACCTAAATCGGATCATTCTAACTATGGCAAGTAAGCTTTCAGTGTCATGCAAGAATAATGGATTACTTTTTACTACACCAGATATTATTCACGTTCGCTTTGTAAAAAAAATGTTTAGCTTGAACAGGATTTGAACCTATGTTGGCTTGCTTTCGTACTGAAATTTCCAGCGCGTTTCCCCTACTTCATCTTCCGAACGAAAGACAGCAGCCATGAATTATGAAGTTCAATGCGAGGGAAATGTAACATTGAATATATGTGTTACATTTTGTCTGTATATATTGTGTTGTAAGGAAACACCCTGTATGCATGTTTTTTTTTTTGTCATGTCGAATTACGATATGAATATATTATGGCAGTTTTAGAAACAAATCCAGTTTAGGGTAAGTATTGTCACATTAAGATACGATCATTTATTGTCTTTTATTTTAACGTAAACCAGCCTAAACCATAACAATTCCTTCTCCAGCAAGTGTCTCAGGATTGAATTTGATTCGTCATCATATGTCTATATTACGCGAAAGTGTAATTTTTTGTAAATTTTCAGATAGGACTAAGTGACTGAAGTCGCCTAGCATCAAAATTTTCTCCATATTTTCAACTTTTTGGAATAAGAAAAGAAATAAAACCACTTGAAATTGAGTTAACACAATATTTTCCAACATTTTTTTTTTTTTTTTACTTTTTCCACGTTTACTTTCGGAACGTTAAATTTTCGTTCTCTACTAATTGTAAGTGGCGTTTACATTCAAAATAAGACAAATTGTGGTAGAAGTTATTTGTAAATGATTATATAATGAAGAGGAGAAAAAAGCCAGTGCGCAAAGACAAAGTCTATCTTTAAACATTATCAATAATAATTGCTACGAACAACTAAACAAACAGCTGAGTTTCTAACGATGGGACATATATTTTTGGCCAAAACTCTGTTCCGAGGAACTCTCTTCAATAATCCTCCACGAACTTGAATCCATGGTTACGCGCACCAAGAAGTAAGTAAATATTTTGTGTAACGCTATACACAAGCTTATTCGGCGAAACCATCTATAGTGTAGCTCCAGACTTTTATATATACGTTGGATCAGGGTTTCTCAACCTGGGGTCACGACTCCCAAGGGAATCGTTAGAGGAGTGTAAAAATAAATTTAATTTTTGTTTTATAAGCTAAAACCAATAAATTTCAGAAAAGATATTTTATTTTACTTGTTTTCATAATTACTAAGGGCAATATAATAAGTTGAATAGTTATTCCCTAATATAGTTAGAATATTTATTACCAGATATAGCAAATCGACTGTCATGTAATCAAATGGAAAGCAAATATTACAGCAAATAAAAAAGGACATAAATATTTGAAATATTACGAAATATTGCACAAGTTTACTAGGTTAGCGCAAAATTTGAGTCTATTTTGATTAACAAGTTTCAAAATATCATGTTCATTTTTTTTATACATTTTCAGTCAAAAGTTAAGTACCCATCCTTCCATGCCTGGCTCTCTGCGGTGCACTCAGCCTCCTATCAAACTTAGTACCAGAGTGTCCTTGGGAAGGTAAAGGCGGTCGAGCGTGGTGGGACTGATCACTCAACCTGACTTAGCGCTATCTCCACATCCTCCATGTAGCGTTCACGACCCGTGTGTATCGCAGAGGAAATAGTTTTACATTTACTTTTATTAATTGGTGTAACTGACAAACAGACGGTAAAAGCGGTAAATTTGCTACAATTGCTCACAAAATCCACTTTCGACACTGTGAAAATAATTTTGCAAAACAAAATTTTAACACCCTTTTGGTGGTCCAAATTGAAAAGTGAAGTAGATCGAGATCGAGAGATGCCAAAATATTTTATAAACATAAATCGGTGTCTGACTTAATTTCTTGGTATTAAATTAATAAAATTAGACAAGGAGAAGTAATCTTCTGAATAAACATTGCTTTTCCCATAAAGGAGGTTCACTTTTGAGTTTGAATTCCCGAAAGGGGGATTAAAATTTAGTTTAGGAAAATTATTCTCAGCAACAAAACTTCAGGGTCTTGTAAGCAACTGTAGAAAAAATCATGAAGGTAACTTGAGAACTTTTGTTTTTACAGGCCTGTTTCTCAGTACCACGAATTGATAAACAGCACATATACAGGGTGTTCCGTAATTCCTATGACAGCGTTTTTGAGTTCAAAGTAGACATCAAAACAAACAAAAAACTATATGGACACAAATCGCAAAGCGGCGTCCTTTACGAGTTATGGGCATGGGAAATTTGGGGACACGGAACTTTGAGACGCTATAGCACAAAGACGAATGGCCGTGACACAGGCGGCGTGGAATTTCATAAAGGAAGTCATATGCGTTGTATCCAAAAATATCAAAATCAAAACTCCAGAAAAATTGCGCAAGGGATTCCCCAAATGAAGTGAGGGAGTCCCGCTTATGTTTGCAAATAAAGATAAGTGAAAATGAGCTGGAAAGGAAAGAGTATGTAATATTAAAGTAGAATTCGTCTGTGCCACTTCGATAGTGCAAACAGAATCAAAGATATGGAGAATTTTGGGGTTACGATGAATGGTTGCATAACTACCAGTAAATAAGTTTCAACCATACCAGAAAGATTCGTGTATTGAAGGGCCGATTAATGTGTTATCAATTCATACAACGTTGTACCCTCCATTTGTATTACTACACACACGTACGGAGTCATTTTGGTAACACGTTACTGAACCCGCAAAATAGTATGTTCCACTGTCTGTATTACTTTGTCGTCTACAACTCGTAGATTGTCTTGTTACCTTCTGCACCCTACAGTGGAAATGACATACGTTGTTTCAATGTTTGCGCTACCACAAAACTGCAGTGATAGTTGAAGGGAAGTAAGGAAGTCTGAAGGACTTTTCACCGTGTGTTCGTGAGTCCTAGAAACGTATGCTGAAACTATGAACTAACAAAATAGTATACAGATCAGGACGCATTCGAATAGAAAGGACAACAGAATTGGGAAATGAACAGTGCCACGCAATCTTGTCCTCGTTGCACAAGCAACCACCACTGCGAGAACCTGCGGCGGACATTAAGGGTCCGTGCGACAAAGGCACAAAACAAGTATGTTTGCAATACAAGACATTCTAAACACTCACAAAGAAAACACTGGTCACTAGGTCAGTGCGTACCACTTACCAAGTACGAACCGAAGAGTACTCATTGTGACGATACAACTGACGCATGCCGGGAGTCCATTGCATGAAGCGACATGTACTACAAGAGCTGCTGGAAGGAACGCCCACGAACAGCGATGCATGCCTCACACCGACGACCTATGTTCGCATAGACGCGATCGAAAACGGCTGGCATGTCTTGGATTTCCTCAGCCGCAGCTGCAATGCGTGCCACGAGATCTTGCTCTGACTCTACCGGGGTCTCATACACCAACGTCTTCATGTGACCCCACAGAAAGAAATCTAGTGGCGTTAGGTTAGGCGAGCGTGGTGGCCATGCTCTTGGACCACCACGGCCGATCCATTGTTGTCCAAAGGAAGTGTTTAAATGATCTAGGACAGCCCATGTGAAGTGGTGAGGCGCACCGTCGTGTTGAAACCACATGTGCTGTCGGATTCCAAGAGGAATGTCTTGCAGTAACTCCGGCAGTATCTCCTGTAAAAAGATTAAGTAGTTGGCACCGGTGAGACGTGCTGGGAGAAGATATGGACCAATTAATCGTCCATTTATGACGCCTGCTCATACGTTCACACTGAATCGTTCCTGAAATGCGCGCTCTCGAACACCATGAGGATTTTCGACTGCCCACATGTGGCTATTCTGACAGTTAAACACACCATCCCTAGAGAAGGTCGCCTCGTCAGTGAAGAGTATCAGTTGAAGAAATGCAGGATCCTCTGCACAGCGCTGAAATATCCACTGGCAGAAGTCTACACGTGGCGCAAAATCGGCTGGACGAAGACTTGGAACTCGCGCAATATGGTATGGATGCAAGTGTTATTTTTGGAGAACCCTCCAAACAGCGGTACTGCTTCCCCTTAAGTCACGTGCTCGTCGAAGGATCCCGTTCCACTCGTCGAAGCACATCGTCTTCAAACTGCGGGGTTCATACGCGTTTCGGAGCACCACAGTCGATTCTGTTGACGGTGAAGGTACCTCTCTGCCTAAGTCGACGTTCTAGTCTGGCAAAGATAGTACGTGACGGTACTCGACGATATGGAAAGCGCTCGGCGTAAAGAAGACGCGCACGCCTTCCATGACGATGAGCTTCGCCATAAATAATAGCATTTCTGCATGCTCATCAAACGTGAACTCGGCCATTGCATTAAACTGCACGATCAGATTACGAGAGACTGTTCTCTGGCCTCGATCACAAAGCAAACTGTTGTACGGTGGAGAAGATTGTACTGATAGGTGTACGTCAAGTTATGTGCAGGGGCTCGCAGCGTGAACGTCATACACGCCAGTTGGAAAGCCATGTAAAAATGCTTGTTTTTGTTGAACCAATTTGCTGCGCTTCTTGATAGATACACATTCTGGTAAAATGGGATACGAAGTCAGAACCAGGATTGGACATGTGAAGCACTCGGAAGGTAAAACCGGTACGAACTGTTTATTATACACGTTATTCTTGCAAATTTACTTTTCTTCCTGCAATCCACAAAGGTGTTGTATTGTCTGCTTCTTTTCTTGATTATGTTAAGTCGAACACACACACATTCCACTATGAACAACAGAAATGGCAAATTGTGGTTTTGGCTCAGCTGGTGATGATTACTGCGTGTCTTGTGACAACCTTGAATGCTAAGGCTCATATGGTTCAGTCTTCATTGTTGTATAGATTTTGGATCCATGGATTTTGAATCCAAGATGGCAACGTTTTCAACATTTTCCAATTTTTTTTCAACCTAATAGTCACCATGTATCTTCATTCCAAATTTCGTATCTGTAGGTCAAACGGTGTGAAAAATTGATTTTTAGAGTATGCATTTTGTAACTAACATGGCGTCTCTGAATACATTTTGTAATATTTTCGCAACCTACTAGTGATGTTATACCTTCATACCAAATTTCATCTCGCTAGCTCCACGTGTTTAAGCTCCATTCTGTACAACAATGGGTTTGGCGGCCATTTTAGATCCAAGATGGCGACGTTTTCAAAATGTCGGATTTTTTCCTTTACCTACTCATGGTCCTACACATTCGTACCAAATTTGGTGTTTCAAGCTCCAGTAGTTTGGCTTGTGAATTTATATGGATGAGTCAGCCGGTATATGGATATATATATTTTCAAAATTTCAACCCCCTTCCTCGACCAACCCTTTGGGCCGATTTTGCTCATTAACGAACTTAGCCGAGCTATTAAGCCTAGAAACAACATATTAAAATTTGGTTCAAATATCTTCAAAATTATGGCTGCTAGCGTGTTAATATAGATAACGTACCGATCTTACAAGTAAAGTACCCGAAGTGAGGACTCGAGTTGCTCATCAAGTGATACCTTAAATTGAAGCTAGTGACGAGTATAGTACACCTGTGAAATCCTAGCTGCAGAAATAAAAAGGTTATGGCGGGTCAAAGTTCAAAGAGAAAGCGAATTGTATTTAAACAAGTCACAACGAAAGGCAGAACAAAAGTCAGAAATACATGGTTTTGAATTGTAATGCGATTCATGTGAAAGAAAGAGGCACGTACAAAGTACTACACATTGATACAATTAATATGTAAGTCGTCAATGAAGGCGTGTGATAAGCAGATACTTTGCTCACAATGGGCACATTGACAAAAGAGATGTTCTCATATGAGGGCTTGTAACACTCGTCACGTATATTAGAATCAAAACAATAATCTAATGGAGAAATCCAGGGCCCGGGCTCCTCATCCAAGTAGCCGCTTTTGTAAAACGCAAACCTGATCATGTTGCGAAATCGTGAGGCGCTGAATTGGAAGAGAGTGAAGGACTGCATTCGTAAAATGTTATCCCGATGCCAGAGATTAATTTCCGAGGAAGCGATAACTGTGCCAGTAATGAACCTTATAAATGATTTATATGGACGGAAGAAGTAAACATCAAGTGGTTGGATGAAACCAGTGCAACCACCAGGAATTAAACGTTTGAACAATGTTATATTATTAGGGCATAATTCATTTGATACGTTATCATCCTTATTTGCACTCTATGAGTCCAGCAAAAGCAAGACTTTATCACGATCGGCAGGCAGGCTATTCCAGAATACAGAATAAAACTCTTTTCAAACGCTTTTGTTCATGTTTGCAAGTATTATCCGGATCTAGCTCTTTACTTATCTGAAGAGCCCAAAAGCGAAGAGTCCTGTCGTGTATAATTGCACATCTTTCTACCATTTCTTTGAATTTATCGTGAACTGCTGCATTAAGTTTCTTATAACTGGGTTTTTGCCTTTTTTTTTCATATTCAAAGAGGATGTTTTTCGATTGAATTAATCTATACTGTGACTTGACAGATTAAAATTTCCTTCGTTTCTTTTCCGGGTTCTCATTGTGTGTTCAAAACATGTAAGCTCCTTCTTTATTATCACCGTCCAAGATGTGTTTTTGTTTTTTTGGCGAAGGCTGATATTCTTCACCTGAGGAAGCTACAGGTGTCGGAGACTCTTGATGTATTTGAGAACCTTGCGATTTACTTGGCATTTCCTCATCAAAGACGTCATCACCATAGTCTCCATCATCGCTTTCATCACTGTCACCAGCAAATCCAAGAGTTCTAACTTCTTCTATGATTTGCATCTTGTCCTCAAGTATCTCCACTATTTGTTTGTACAATGAATCTTCATACCTATTCATTCTCCTATTAACACATCCATATTTCTCATATAGAGCATGAACGATAGCACCTGCTTTCATTTTCTGGAACGAAAATAAAGAAGACCTTTTATTGAAATCAATAACAGGAGCAAACATGCACAAGGACATTCATACACGAATAAAAGAAAGCGTTATATCAGGCAGAGAGAGGGATATCATTCTACACATTACATTAATTGGGAGCAACGTACGACATATTAACATCGGGATAATCAGCAAAACATGAACATCATAAGCAGCTAAATTCGCTTTCTAAGAATTTTGACCCGCCATAACCTTGTTATTACTGGAGCTCTGCAGCTAGGATTTCACAGGTGTACTACACTCGTCACTAGCTTCAATTTAAGGTATAAGGTATCACTTGATGAGCAACTCGAGTCCTCACTTCGGGTACTTTACTTGTCAGTAGGTAGATTTTTTTTTCGAAATCTACCTAAAATTGGGACTCTTTTAGAAAAGTATGCATACGATAACTAGGCTGCGGACTCAGCAACACAAACGGAGTTAGTTTGATGTCCGTGAATATGAACTTACTATTAGTCTGATTGAATTATCAGGTAAGTGTTTTGTTTCCGTGTTTTAAATGACATGCTACTCACACCCAAAGATGATTTGGAGCGCTACTACACTATCAAGCTTGTTGATCAGCTTCCTCGACTGTATTTTTCCACTAGAAGTCAAGAAAATGTCGTATCCCCTAATATTATTGAGTTTGCTTGACGAGCCTGGTTAGAGAAAGCCTGACTGATTTTTTGCTATCATACTGTTAAGTCTGTTGATCAGATCCCTCGCCGAGCTAGCTCGTCAGTGTAAGGCGCTCTATTACACTGTCGAGTTTGCTCGGCGAGGAAGCTGATCGAAGCTTGACAGCGTAATAGCACCTTTAGTGCTATCTTTCAAGATCAATACAACCAGACAGTTTTTAAAGAATTTGCCCAGCCAAGGAAATTAATCAATAAAATATAGCCCGGATTTGACTACATACTGATGCTTAGAAGGCATGGTGATGTGACTAAATTCTCTATATTTGTCATGAAAGCGATTGAAAGTTTTCAAGAATATACAGTACTATCTCATTTTCTGTATATTCTAAATGTCATAGTTCTAATTAGATAACCCACAGAAATAGACATTTTACTTTCTTATATATAAATATGACAAGAAGCGGAGTAACATTATGGTGTTCAATTTGTAAGGTTTTCAATTTCACAACTATATTGGATTTTTTATTATTTTTATTGAAGTCTTTTAGGCAACTTTGGATCAGGCCGAATAGATAATGATGAGAGAACTAGTGAAATGAAAAAATCCCTTTCGGTAGGCCTACAGGCTGAGGTAGATTTCGAAGTTTCGCTGGGAGCCGGGGCTCGCCCCCCAACTTCAGTGCTTTTGAGAGGATGCGCCTCGTTTATCTTAACCAAAATCTCCCTGCAGCACTACACCACCACGGAGTACATCTTCACCCTCCCACAGTTGGCTGCGCCGCCAAAGGGAAGATTTGCCCCATTTATTGTAACCTACTCTTGGTCATACACCTTCATTGAAAATTTCGTTTCTCTACCTTCAATGATTTGGAAATTGGGTTTTTGGGGCGGCCATTTTGGATCCAAGTTGACGACTTTTTTGAAAGTTTTTTTATTTTGTCGTGACCTACTTGTGATAGTACAACTTCAAGTAAAATTTCATTTATTCAGCTCAAACGGTGTGCAAAATGGGATTTTGGGCGGTCATTTTGGATCCAAGATGGCGACTTTTCCCAAATGTTGTGATATTTCCCTAAGCTACTCGTCATAATGCACCTTTATGCCAAATTTCGTATCTCTAGCTCAAACGGTGTGGAAAATGGATTTTTAGGTCCGCCATTTTGGATCCAACATGGCGTCCTTGAACTCATTAGGCAACATTTTCATAATCAAAAAGTGATGTTGTACCTTTATGCCAAATTTGATTTCAATAGCCCCAGCGGTTTAGGCTGTGTATTCTATACAACAATGGGTTTGGCGGCCATTTTGGATCCAAGATGGCGACCGATTTTGCTCATTAACGAACTTAACCGAGCTATTAAGCCTAGAAACAACATATAAAAATTTGGTTCAAATATCTTCAAAATTATGGCCGCTAGCGTGTTAATATATAAATATATATATATATATATGTATATAAATATACACTTTCATATCGTACCGATCTCAATAGGTATATTTTCTTCGAAATCTACCTAAAAAGTGGGAGGAAACGTAAGACCCCAGCGAAAACCCGTACAGAGTGTGCTTGTTCCCAAAGCCTAAATAGTCCAGATCAAACCGAGGACCCATGCAGCAGAGGTATGCGCTCTACCACCGAACCACCGTGACTCGTGTCAAACCACTACATATATTGAACTATTAAATCATCTCATATTGTTGGCGACCGGAAGTCTGGAAATCTTTGTTTCCTTACCGGTAACCCATTTTTTTGTAATTTGTGAAGTGGCGTATCATGGTCGATCGCGTACGTTGACGTGAAAATTCAAAATCATGAGTAAGTAGTAGTAGAGTTTATGTCGTGTAACACTGTTACACAATGTGTGTTGCGCCACATCACTTGTCCACTCTGTATGTTTCCTGTCGTTTCGTGCATCTGGATTCCTCTTACTCTGTAACTTTTTCCCTTTCTAATTTCTCTGAAGGCATTCTTTTTTAACCTTTGGAATCTCTGTAGCTTCATCTATATTTAAATGATCTAATAATCAATTTGTACGATCAACAAATCAATCAATTTGTACAAAAGTGCGATCAACATCCTACATTCCTTGCAGTCAGAGAAGCTGTATATCGTAACATGTTAAAAATACACAGAAGGATTGGTGTTGTAGTAACAGAGAAATGATGCTGGGTGTCGCAGTTGCTTTAGGTGTTCTTTTGCAGTGAGTAAGCACCACGTCTATCAACTTCAGTGCATACAAAACACTCCTCTGGTTTTAATTAAATAAGCTAATATTTATGCTCATATTGAAAGCTTGGGACACTTCACTACACATAGAGATAGTATTTGAGGAACTTTAATTCCGTTCAAGAAAGTTTTCGTTGAATTTTCTAATATGTTACCACTACCACGTCTTTAGGTAAATTACCTTCTACTTATTTTGCATTGGACGATAAACAGGATTATTGAATTAATAATCTCCACATATATAAGAATCCTCGGGAATTCACCAGCAGGAGATATCAGCTGGATAGGCTGTAGAGACAGGGATGTTATGTACAAACAGAAAGTGACAATCGATCAGGTAGTTACTAAATGGCAAAACACCCTGCAGTTAACTGGAATACCCAGCTCTTTATCCTGGTCACTGTAGCAACCAACGCTTGTGTACATTCTTCAACATGTTTGTTCTATTTAATTCTGAGTTGTCTTTATTTTTCATGAATACTTCCATAACACTCGTGTTTCATGTAATTAATTCCCCCCTGAATTCTCTTAAAAAGTTCTGAAATATTTATTAGACATAAAAGCCTAGTAGATCGCGGTTTACAATCATAATAGGAATAAGAACAATATAAAATAATTTTAATAGTTCTGACACTCGCATCGTCATAGTAACAGCCTTGATGCTTTCAGCCAACGTTGAAAGCAATTTCTGCTCTAGTCTACCCCCTCTTTGTCTCTCTCGTTCAGCAAACATTTTTCTTCATTTTGTTCGGATATGACGACCGTAGAGCATAAAACTACTACTCAAAGAAGAAAAGACATGGCCATCTCCATTTGTAGTGCAGGGATTAGTGTCCGCATTTAAGAGGGATTATGAGCATCGTAGAGCCATTTGGATTGTGATAAAAGCGAGCGCTTATTGAATAGAATCTCTCATATCTCACTGTGTCTGCGTCTACAAGCCCCCCTCTCCAACGATCGCTAACGTTCAATTTCTTTCCACTTCATATGGAACGGCTATCACTTCAGAGCATCCATAGTGTACGCACATAAAGTGGCTTTATTCAACTTGTGTCCCCTCTCTCCACTGTCTCTTTTTTACTGATATATTCCAGTGTGAAGAATAAGCAAGCTCATGGTAAAAGTAAGATGTATCCGTGTTGGTAGCTTGAAGTTCATTTACCAATTAAAAATATTCGATAAGTAATTAGTCACACTAATTAATAGCTTTTTACCTTCAACATATTATTTTCTCTGTAACGTTGTTTGAATTACACAAGTTGGTGCTGCGATTCTACGAACAAGCATTAAGTTTTATAAACTAAGCTAGCGACACTGACAGGTACGGGAAATCTCACAGTACTTTTTCATTGAGTCGAATAATGTTTACGGTAAGTTTGTCGCAAATTAATTGATTATTTTTTTTAAAAAAAAGAACGTTTACATCACTGAACTACTGCGCCAATCAAGACTGTTCCGACGGCTCTGAGATAGTCTAGTCAATACATTTCCAACGACACCTCAGCCACGTCTCTACAATATGGTTTATGATATATATTTTTGGGCATGCGTTGGCAAGACTAAAAATGAGATTCCTGGGAACGGGAACGGAACGGAACGATTTCTATTGTATCAAATATTATTTATGACAAATTTGGTGCTGCTATGTCTGAGATAATAGATGCAATTTAAAATACAAAAGATAATTCTATAGAAAATAGGTTGGTAACACCAGTAAGCTCATTGCTTGGAGACGGAGGCGACTTCAGTGTTTTTGTATTGTATCAAATAATGTTTATGCCAAGTGTGGAACAACTAACTAACTGAATGTAAGCAGCTTGAAAAAATATTTTAAATGGGTTGGCGATTCTGAACTATTGCACCAATCAAGACGGTTCTGGCAGCCCTGAGCTACTCTACTCCATACCTTTCCAACGGCACCTAACATATATTTCTACACCTTAGAGTTACTGAGTTTTAATTTCTGGACACCGTTTGCTTCGCTACCAAGGAGCCTAAAAGTTATCTTTAAGACCTTTTACCAGTAAGAAGCTTCTGGAATACTTAGGATATGAGTAGTTATTCTTGTGGGATACAATAAAATACATTTACTTACTTTTTTCTTCGTAGTTGCAGAAATGGTTTGCAATATCGATTAAACACGATATGCTCCTAACATATTTCACTCCTTTTAGATGATAGAACCATGCTCCAGGAGTAATAAGAGAGTAAATATGTAGTAAGACGCATAGGAAACACTATCCTGTTTATAAACATTTTAAACCCTATTCTGTTATATAATTTTTAAACAAACATGGTTCCCAATTGGCGAGGTAGATTTTCTTTAACTATTGACGTTCTTATCATTTCTGCATATACTTATCCTCGTTTGCTTTCTTTATAATACATATTTATGTTTAATTGCACTTTGAGGAAGCTACTACAACTTGGAAGTAGTGAAATATGTTACTGGCATACCGTATTTAATTGATAGTACCACAAACCCACAAGACCACACAAAAATACAACCTACGTAAAGTGGATTCTGAAATTTATATTTGATTGTATTTATACCCTCTAGGCAATTTTTTCTTGGATCCAATAGGGTGGGCTGAGACAATGTTGAAAGAGTTCCTTCATCCTAGATTGAAGGTACAATTCAGACAACTTCCTGGAGCTATTGGCGAAAAACCCTGGGTCTGCCCCTGGGACTGTCAACAGGATTTTCGAATTGCTAAGCAAACTCTCTTCCAACTGAGTTACGGCCGAACGGCGGTTATGTCAAATGATTTCACATTAAATATATATTATTATTTGATGAGAATGAAGTCCACAAACCTCACAAAGCGTTGTAGGGATAAAAAAGATCATGAATATTGCCATAATTAACAAGATGTCACGGTATTGACGATACACAGTGTGAGGGATTTGTTAAAACCTCTCTTATCGTAAGTAATATTCAAGGAACACTTCAAAACGGTTTGACCAATTTCATACAACCCTTGAACGACGATATGGTATATTGCTGTATATAACTTTGGATTGCGTGCACTGACTTTTGTTAAACATTTTGCGTTTTGTAGAAGTCGACTCTGTGGTGCGCCGTTGTAATGTCGAAAAGACACATGGTTCCGTTTCCAAGGTAGCGAGACTCAAACAAACTCGAGTCACGCCGATGCAATCTAACTTGGCAATATTATATTGAAGACAATTTACAATGAGCTACACGCATATTATTCTTTAACGTAAACACAGTCTTCATAGAAACGAGGGGGATAATTCCCGGAACCTTCTGATTGAAACGGCAACGCTCTACGAAGTGAGCTACGGTCTCTTGGTGTAGAATTCGGATTCGCAGATCAATCAACGTCCAACAGACACGAGATCGATCCCTGGACCTATCTAACTTGACTCCACGGTAACTGCATTATAAGCTTTCGCCACACGCCCCTGTAACATATCTTAGGCCAGTGATTCTTAAACTATATTTCCCGAGATTGCTTGTTGAAGCCGCGGCAACAACAAAATCCAAACTTTAAACAATTTTATTGTTAAATAGTTAAATAACTTTATAATTTCGGGAACTCGAAGTTCATCGCTACAGAAATATTTCTGCAAGTGACAACACTGGATGAAAGTAACGATAGTCTCCACAAAAAAGCAAATTAGAGCGAAGTAAAGGAAACTAGATCGACCTACCAGATATTTCTAGACGATAGCACATACCGACTGTGCTAAGTGAAACCTGCCGAATCATACACAAATAGTCTACTACGGAACCGTCTTGCTTCTCCAACTTCATTTTTAGGTGATTATCTACCCTAACTATGAATTGTTGAATAGTTTACCAAAATTAAGCTAGGGTTTGAGAGCATTCCATATTTTCTCGAGCTACAAAGTTCGCTAATGGTTCTCAGGAGTTTTAATGCATCTTGCACCTGTCTGTCAACCACTGTACAACTGTGCTGTAAGAACCCACATAGAGCGATATTGTACTAAATAATGAAAATAATTTAGTGGTGGAAGATCACCATCTTTGTGTTTAAAACAATGTTATCTCTTACATTTCCTGTTATAGAGATAGTTATACATTCCATACATTCATTATAGTATTAATTTTTTTATCTCCTTTTTGAATCAGTTAGAAAACTTACCACCTCGTTCTGAATACTGGAAAAACATTAGAAAATCAGAGATACAAAAAGGGAAGGTGGTGCTTCGGGACGGGAGAGAGGAGGAGATTTTGAGTTCATCAGCTTCGGTAGAGTGAGCAGCAGTCGTAGATGATTAAAATCAGGGAACGATATTTTTTTCTCTCTCTCTCTCTCTTCGTGTCACTAAGGATTAAGCAATCCTATCTAGCGACGAGAAAAAGCAATTAAGCCGAAAAGTTGATGCAGTAATCGGGGAAGAACTTGGGAGACAAGCTTCAGCACAACAGACAAACTGATTGGTGAAAGTGAAAGAAGTGAACGCGTGCAAAAGAGATGGAAGGGAGGAAGGGCGGAGAGGATCGAAACGGAAACTAACACAAACACAAACAATATAAAAGGATGATCCTTTCAAAATTATTGAGAAAGAACAATGCGATAAAAAACATTTAGGAACATTGAAAAGGCTAAAACTAAAGTCAAAGCCTACAAAACGAAGGCCAATAGCATTGTGTAACGAGGAAAAGTTTGGAAAGCGTTCTATTTATTATTACTTCATCAGTCCTCTCTATAACGTACAAACCAATAGTTGTAATTGTTTCTGAGATATGCTTGACAGAAATGTTTGACACAAATAAATTGACTATTATTACCTTTCTTAGTGTAAGAATTAAAATCATCAGAATGCTGCAAGTTGTATTTCACGTCACAAGCCTTATAAAATTAACTCCAATCAATCTTAGGTTATTTCGGTTACGATATTGAAATCTTGGACACTGCGGAGACACGGAGTTTCAGATGCTGTTGAGGTTTTTCTTTGATTTCAGCTGTTTTACTTCGCTAATACCTGGATGGAACTTACACTTTTTCAATATGGGAACCCACCTCCATAACTTTTCAACATAACTTTTATCATGTTGAAATTGGCTCCGATTTTGACCCGCCTGACCATCTTTGTTTTTATCCAATCTGGGGCAGTCAGCCCCTAGAAACTTCTCGGATTACTGAAATTCTAGCATTTCAGAGATCTCCTTGTTTTCCTTTTTTTATCTTAAGACGTGGTTTAGGAATATAGTTTTTGATCCAGCATCCGTTTTCTAATCTGGACCTTTTATTTGTTCTAGGAAGCATTGTTTGAACCTTATTATTATATTTCTAAATTTTCAACATACAGTGATTTGGACAACACATTACACTTACAAGACGAACAAAATACATTTTCTGCTTTGCCTGTTTTCGCCTCCACCTGTAAAGATATACTGTTGATTTTCTGTCAACTTGAGTTTTTTCAGTTCTCTTTCTGTTGCTTCGTTTTCATATATTCACTGCTATTTCATAGTCTTCACATACTTTAAATGTGCAATTCATGAAACTGAACTAAAAATAAGAGAAACAGACTCGGTTGAAACTATCAAACGTGTCAGAAATGTCAATGTTGCCTCTTGTCCAAATAATGATTTCTGTTTTCAATGCATGTTTTGCTATTGCTTTCCTTAAATTTTTATAATATCAAATTTTATATTTGTGTGGTGAATCTTAAGCTTTAGTATTTATAAGTTGTTTTATAAAATAGAAGAACTTTAACATATTTAAAACTATGCTTTCCTTGCGTACAATGATTACGTGTCATTACTATCTCCTGAATTTTAGATGTTACGTAAGTTCTCTAGGTGCCTTGTAACTGCGCTTTATGCACACCTAAAACAAAGAACAGTCATGTTGAATAAAAATGTGAATTGGTATCACTTTGTATGCAGTGCGCTAACAGTTCGAATGTTTACAAAGGTTTTTTTTAATTGCCGTAATTCAGGAGCGTCATAACTGTCCCCATCTCGTCTTGTTGTGAATTGCTGCCTAAGACAAAATACGTTTAGTCGTTTTTATATTAGTTAGTATAGTAGATTGCAAGCATAATGTGGGCAATAGGTACTTCCTTAGCTATGGAAATATGATGTTTATAAACATTCTAACAAAAGTCTATTTATCTCATTTTCATGGGTGCTTGGGACAACGTACTCACTGAGCTTTTCAATTATGAAAGTGTCGTTTAGTTTTTTTGTTTTACAATAGATTTGAGAACGTATTAAGGAATATTTGGATTGTTTCAAATACTGAGGTAATAAGTAAAATACAAAATTATTAATTGCTGTAAGTTAACTAGGGATTGTAAAACTAAGTTTATGGTAAAATCAAGTTCATTTGTACATACTTATGGCAAATTTAGTTTCAATTTCAAGCACATTGTTTTGTGTTGATATTTTAGAAAGGAGTTAGCGCAAACTTTATTTAATTAAATTGTTCTCATATTTATTAATTTTAGGCATATTTGGTTGAATCCTGAGTCCGATAGGTAAAAAAAACATGTAGTATGTCAATCAGAGCAGCATAGTTTGAAAGATCGTGGGATGGACAAAAAACCTTGGTAAAACGTGTCCAGATGGTCAACTGCTGAATTCGAACCCAGTACCTTCTGGATATAAAGCCAACGTTCTACTGACAGTTACGGCGGCTCAACGAAACCTGATTAGTGATTATGCATTTTAATGTAATAGTTATTTTGTAATTTATACTCAAGACTGCCTTGATCGTAAAGCTTGTTTCCAAGTACCCCTTCATTTTCCTCAACAAAAGTAGGCAAAAAATCAAAATACTTTTTTTCTAAACTTGAAGAATACGTTGCAATACAATTTTATTGATAAATAAAATGCGATAAACTAGCGAAATTGCTGGAGGCATGAAAAAGAAAAAAAATACTGAAATTCCTTCCGAATTTAGCAGATCAGGTACAGTCTGTTCTTAAACTGTCTTCCTACGGTTTCTGTGGGCCAAACTGGAGGAAAATGTGTGTTTAGCTCAGTGTACAGACAGCAGAGTATTAGAAAAAACTAGAGTCGTTGAAATACTACCTTCAGCTTTGAGGACTCGCTGAACAGTTTGTTGATAAACAGATATATTTATTAATTTTAGTGATAATTTAACAGCTTTGAGAACCCGCTAAACAGCTTGTTGATAAACAGATCAATTTATTATTTGTAGATATAATTTAACCTGTAACTGTGTGATAATTTAACCTGTAACTGTGCTGGTGGGTTCCAACAAACCACAAAGGGCACATTTGGAATTTTATCTTCCGTTGTGTTTAGTGGATGACGCTGACACCTCTATTCTTTGAATTGTCGGTGGTGGAGTTTAATACAGTTTCAGTTGTTCGTCACGTGAGCCACTTGTGGTCTAATAGGCCCCACCAGCATATAGGTTTAGTGTTTTTTTAATAAACAAAATGCAGATGAAATAATGTGCTAATGAAAATAGCTATGAAAAAAAAACTCAAAACAAAGTATAAAATTCTGCAACTACTGGAGGCAGAGGTTCTAACAGATCCTGTAGAGTATTTTGTCTGAAGTTTATATTGTGTTCTAATTGTTCACTGGAATGTCGCATTTAGGGCAGAGTCTGGAGTGTCCGCACTTTCCACAAAATTCAAAATATTATGTAGAATTAGGATAATTTTAGAAGTAACTATAAATATTTAATATACATTTCATACCCAGGCACACATTGGACCTTCTCTGGAAATTCTCGAGCTCATTCCTAAAACCAACGTCTAGATACGTATCTGGTTCAGTGAAAATTAAGATATTTTAATCGACGTTCTTTTCCTATTTTTAATGTGCTTGATGTGTTTATTGGATAATTATGCAATTTAATGTAACTTATCTGAAAATATATGAGAATGTTTGAAATAACGTTATAACATAATTTTCTTATTTTTTGTTCTTTTATTTTCACAATTTTATCATAGGGTTCGTCAGATCTACCAGCATATAAGTGTATGCTATTTCACCAGCACAGTTAAGGGATAAAAGCCTTGAGGACTCGACGGGTTAAGAGTTTGTTGATAAAAAGATGAATTTAATATTTTTAGTTATAATTTAACAGTTTTGAGAGCTCGCTAAGCAGTTTGTGTTTTTTTAAACTTAAAAGCTAATGGCATCGTGATGGACCGAAGTCTATTTAATAAAATGCAGTTACAAACTTCTTACATAGATAAATTTATTACCTTTAGTTATAATTTAACATCTTTGAGAACTCGCTGAACAGTTTGTTTATAATTAGATATGTCTATTAATTTTAGATATAATTTAACAGTTTTGAGAACTCGCTGAACAATTTGTTCATAAACAGATAAAGTATTATTTTTGTTATAATTTAACAGCTTTGAGAACTCGCTGAACAATTTGTTCATAAACAGATAAAGTATTATTTTTGTTATAATTTAACAGCTTTGAGAACTTTCTGAAAAACAAATAACTATATTATTTTTAGTTATAATTTAAGTTATAAAAGGTTGAGAGGTGGATATGAGTGTGCTGAATTGGACCAGTTCGGAATTTTTCAAAATAAACAAACAGACAAAAGGAATTGTTCAAACATTACACTCAATTTTCATATAATTTGGGAGTTGGCTGTTTAGAGGAAAAATGAGTAAGAACTGATAAATATACAACGTACTCGCACTTTTCATTGATTTTATAACGACCATTTTGCATGACGGTTCTCTGAGTGATGTCACTGAGCTCAGACAACAAAACGTTGTAATAACGCAGGCATTGGTTTCAAGCTGTATGTGTCCAATTATGGTAATTCATTGCAAATGGCAGATACCATATTTCATTCTTCCTCTCCTTCATTGCTCTTGCTGGGTGAACTTGTTAAACTTTGCTTTATAGCTCGTGTAAAATAATTGCTTTGCTTGCCTTCGCCACGAAACTTTTCAGATTGCATTTTACAAACAAATTAGTTAATCGACTGGTTACATAAAACGTAACAAAAGCAACGATATTTTGTGTCAAAAGAACAAAGGTGCCAGCTGAATACTGAGTATATAAATTCATATATCACGACTGCTAATAGTGTGGTTACTAAAT
Organism: Lepisma saccharinum; assembly: GCA_022664845.1. NCBI lineage: Eukaryota > Metazoa > Arthropoda > Insecta > Zygentoma > Lepismatidae > Lepisma > Lepisma saccharinum. The sequence continues at coordinate 19,709 of JAGDQP010003407.1, forward strand.
AACAAAATAATGTTTCGCCTTTTTCGAAATTATATTGAGACCAGTAAGCATAAAGTATATAATGATAACTTGTTTCAAACTGATAACAACATGTCTATAGCATTATACTTGATTTACTATTTTGAAGCCCGAACTTGAACTAATTGTACTTTAATCAAACGGTTGTTTAAGCGCTAGCAGGAAAAATAATGCAATGTAATAGAATGCCCTTTTTTTATTTCTTGAAAGTATCTTTTGTGCCCTGACATGGACAAACTTTCAATCACTTCCTCTCTTCTTCAGTTGTGAACTCCTTTAGGGAACATCTCTCTGCGTTTTCTTCTTTAATTTGTCAAACACTTTAGAATATATGAACAAACGAATTTGGTAGCCTGATAAGCAAGTTAAAGAGAGCGCAAAAAGAATCAGGATTCTTATCGAATACACATTGTTTTAGCAAAATAAGATACGAAGAAAGTACTAAATAAATAATTTATATTTAACTTAATTTTACGGGCCAAACACTTAACTATGTTCTAAGCCCGCTAGATATCCAAGGATGACGTCACGCGGGAGTACTCCAAACAAGGCCAGGGAAGAAAGAGGATATGTTGTAGTCGAGATGTTGTTCAGGAAACATTATATATGGTTGGGAGAGGAGAGCCGAAGCTCTCACTGTGATCGCCACTGTCTTTTATTCACAGCAACTCCCCAATTGTCCTCACGATGCTGGGTCAACACCGAAATATTTGAGCCCCCATCGGGAATCGAACCCGGGACCGCTCGCACTGAAGTCGAGCGCGCTACCGACTAGGCTACGCAGGAGCTAGCTAGCTCTCTCTCTCTCTCTCTCTCTCCCTCTCTCTCTCTCTCTATATATA
>JAGDQP010003407.1:20668-48792 GCA_022664845.1 Lepisma saccharinum
ATATAATTCACAGCTATATTCAATCCACTACTGGACGAGGCCTCTCCCAACGGAGGGAGGACTTGGTTTAGTGCTCCCACGCTGACTAGCTATAAAATATATGTTGGGAGAGGAGAGCCGAAGCTCTCAACTGAGATCGACACTATCTTTTATCCACAGCAGCTCCTCAATTATATCACGATGCTGGGTGGTTGTTCCAGACCCTCTTGTTTTGAGGCAAATTCCTTGGCAGAGTCGGGAATCAAGGGGAAATAATAATTTAAGCTTTAAATGCATAAAATAGTAATAAAATATGACAATAGAAAAAACTAAAATTCTCTGGAGGAAATTTGTTAAATTTGTATTACGGTGTAGTATGGCATTAAAGCTAGTTCCTGAATACGTCACCGTGTCCTGCCTAGGACATCGCAACTTTATCCAAATGAAAAAATGGACAATTCTATTTTAAAAAATACCTAAATATTGTGATTCTATGCATATATAATTTTATAGGTTAACATGGAGACGCCTGCTATTTGATGTTGATCTTTACTACAGCCCAGACAGGAATTGAATAAATATAAGGGATAATGAAAGAAGTTTTTCACACATCTATCATAACATATTTATAAGCAGTGCAACAAATTTAGACTAATATCTTGATTTTCGGATAAATAATTATCGATATTCGGTAATAGTTAATCTTTCTTTGTTTCAAAATTGAGACTATTATTCTCAGAGTCCCTATTAGTAATTTGTCACAAACAATTGAGACCTCCTTGAAATATTTCAACTTATATAGTATAAATTTGGATACCGCAGCTCATTTTAGTAATGAGAGAAAGGTGTAAACAGAGAAATTTCTTCCAAAAATCCTTTCTCTATAGCGTTTCCCACAGTTCAACACGTTTAGCTTGTACTTGTCTCTAATATACCAGTGCTACTACCAGTGCCGTCTGGCCGAACCACATCGAGCTTCCTTGCTTGGTGTGTCCTTTCTTCGGAGAAGCAGTCCACCTCTTGTCATTATCATTGATTCTCTTATCTCTTATTGGCCTCTACCTTTCATACTGTTTATCATAACTGCTCGTTGAACTTCATTTTTAGTATTATCTACCTGCTACCTATTCCTTGGCTTCTACTGTGTCTAAGAAATGAGACTTGTAGTGGTTCTCAACCTTTCGTAGATATTTGCCTTGTCTAAGAAATGAGACGGACGACATCATTTCTGACTTCTACTCAGTCTATAAGAAATTAGACTCTTGATGGTCCTCTACCTATTCCTGGCTTCTACTGTGTCTAAGAAATGAGACTGGTAGTGGTCCCTAAACCTGTCCTAGGATTCTACTGTGTCTAAGAAATTAGGCCGGTAGTAGCACTTGTTATCGCTATTCTTTTTATATTTGCTATTTACTTGTACTAACTTAATTGTTCCTTTTCAGTATCGCATATCAATTCATCCCGCAACTTTCCGTGGCTTAAGTTAGTACAGGGTGTTATATAGGATTCCCCTTTGGGTCCATGGTGCATGTGTTAGATATATAGACTATATAAGTGATAGGCAGAGACAGAATATTATTTAAGAGGCCTCTCGTCTCGTCATACACCAGTAAATGGTAACAAGTTAAAAAATAAGTATTTTCAAACTTTTGTTTTTCATTTTCGTCAGGCAGTCGACAGATCTAGATGTTTTTCGTTGTCAGTATTAACAGCTCAGCAATCCATTTCTCTATACATTTTTAAACTGCTTAGACTTATATGTAGCCTTTATGACCAAAGTAATCACAATGATAAAAATTAGCTTTCCCTTTCGACAAAGCATTGTTCTAACTTAATTTGTCTACAGTTGTATCTCTCTCCATTCTTGCATGAAATAGAGATATAATAAACAATTTAAAGCTGAACAATATATTAAATCAAAATTGAACAAAATCCGCCAGTACTATCACTACATCAAACACGCTCATTATGTTCAAAGAGCATGACTTTCCGCATAAACGCCTGTATTCAAATCCCGTCTCTAATGTGTAGCACGAAATTTATCAGCAAATGTTGAAGATTCATGTTATAGTAGAGTGCAATTACGAGAAAATTTGATCAAATCGAGGCATTTAAAATTTATTTGCGGTTTCTCCGCCATTTCGAAATAATAGTTTACCATCTTCGATTTCCCATCTGCATTGAGATTATGCGGCATAAGTACTAAACCAATAAACGTAGGAGACTCTTTCTTTTCTATTACATTTCTAATATTACGAGTACTATAAAAAGTTATCAGCACTTTTTTTTCCACGGGTAACCATTTTGCCCTAATTTTAGGATAAATTTAAAAATGTGATCTGTGTTGCATAAAATATTTTTTTCTTTACCTCGTACATGTCAGCAGAGCGAAACTATGAGAAAAATGTTCAAATAATAGTTATAAGAAATTTTATAAGCTTTAAAATGATGTATTCAGTGTGTTTGATTAATGCATACAAAAAATTTAAGGGTGAGTACCTGAGCTCGAACTAAGAAAATGTTGATAGAAACGGGTGTCGAATATTCAGTACTTTCGGAGCTATAGGCAAAATGAACTTCAGAACGGATTATTTTGAATGCAAAAAATCGTAGAGTGAGTGGATCACAAAATATTAGAGGAAGTCATACCTGGACTATCTAAAAATGTATATTTCAAAATTCTACAAGCAGGGCGCAAGGGATTTCCCAAAGGAACCAGAGGATTCCCAAAAGTTCTTCCAAGTAAAGGTTGGTCAAAAATAGCATAAAAGAGAAGACCTTTAGACAAGTAACAATAATTCGCTTACCGCATGCCGATATTTCAAGTAGATTCCGTATGCGGAAGGATGTTAAAAATCGTAAGGGATTACGTAAGTGTCAGGAGTATGAGTAAAAATAATTCAATTAGCAGTTAGTTTACTTGTCACAAACGAGACAGATTTCTCAATCGAATGGCGTGATTATGTGAATTACAGATACAGCGTAAGGTAAAGGTGACCCCGTTGGTCGGGTTGGAAGTACTCGGGTCACGGTGTTTCGGTGAAGAATCCCGGCTGGGCTATGGAACTTTGTCAGTATTTAAACACGTTATTGAACCTAATATCACCCGTATTATTATAGACTAAAAAGCACTACAAATTAAAAATTGAGGGCTGAATTCACAAAACGTAATGTATCAACAGAAATGACACTAACTTGAAATGAATAAGGAACGTTCATGAGTATTTCAAATCCAGTTGATACAAAATACATAATATCATGTGATTTTCTCTGTATTTGTAAGGTTGAGTATTGATATTTTGCTTTTTATATACTAACTAGTAGCCGTTTGCTTTATCGAGCAAAATACCAAGTATTAATATTAAGATGAATATATATGCAAAGAAATAAGGAAAATGCTAAACTTCCATTTGATTATATATTTTTGCACGAGTTTTATATGTCTTTATTATAAATATAAATAAGAAAACAAACCATTTCACATATGATTAAGTTCAATATTCTCATTTCCGGCATTTTGTCTATAAACTCAATTTAAACATACTCACAGTATAATAAACTCTAAAATATCTTAGAATCAATATTATTACTGAAATCAACTCTGATTTCTCCATTTACAACTTTCGGAATTTTATAACAGAACTTCCATTACTAATCCAACCATTTTTGATTCTAGCACAATTTAGAATCTTTCCGTTTAACAGTGCTTAAACAGCTCTTTGATTAAAATGATGTCTTTCATTCATTTTTTCTGAAATTAAGTAATTTATCTATTATATCTGGTGTAGTAAAAAGTAATCCATTATTTTTGCATGACATTGAAGGCTTGACTTACCATAGTTAGAATGATCCGATTTAGGTCACATATGCGTCGTTTTGTTCAATAATGTGTTGTCATTTGGAAGGTAATATCATGATGCCTCTCTCATAGAAGCACTTGTCCCTATTGGCAAAAAATTGAGACAGTCGATTTTCACAAGCCTCTCTTGAAGCGAATTTTTCACCAGCAAATGTGTTCGCCATGGACAGGAACAGATGGTAATCACTCCGTGCCAGGTCCGGACTATAAGGTGGATGCACAAGAACCTCCTAACCAAGCTCCCGGAGCTTCTGGCGAGTCACTATCGATGTGTGTGGCCTGGCGTTGTCCTGGTGGAACACAATGCCTCTCCTATTGGCCAAAGCTGGGCGATTGCTGCCTTCAGACGGTCCAATTGTTGACAGTATAGTTCCGAGTTAAGGGTTTGGCCGTGGGGAGCAGCTCATAGTAGATAATTCCCTGCCAATCCCACCAAACACACAGCAAAACCTTCCTGGCCGTCAATCCTGGCTTGGGCACCGTTTGCGCCGGCGCACCGCTCTTCGACCACGACCGTTTTCGCGTGACGTTGTCGTAAGTGATCCACTTTTCATCACCAGTCACCAACCGCTTCAGAAATGGGTCGCTTTTGTTGCGATTCAGCAGCGATTCGCAGATGGAAATTCGGTCCATGAGGTTTTTTTGCGTTTACTCGTGTGGCACCCATACATCAAGCTTCTTTATGTATCCAGCCTTATGCAAATGGTTCCACACGGTTTTTGGTAATGTTTAGCTCTTGGGCAATCGAAACAGTGCTTACATGACGGTCGGACCCGACAATGTCCATGATTTTATCGACATTTTCGACACTTGACCTTCCAGTGCGTGGTACATCTTTGACGTCAAAATTACCGGAACGGAATCGACGAAACCAAAATTGCGAGTGATTGGCTGTTACAGTATCAGGACCATAAACACTATTCACATTTGCAGCCGCCTGGCTTACGTTTTCGCCTTTATCGAAGAAAAACTGTAAAATATAGCGTATTTTCTCTTTGCTAGTGTCCATTTTGACGCGCGCTCACACAACACTGAGTCAACTCATCACAACTATCTGAACAGTGTTTGTAGTACGCAATCTCATCGTTTGAATGCCATCTCGTTGAACCCGATCGGACTTATACAACGCGAGATACAGATCACTGAAGCTATCTATTTTCAAAATAATGGATTACTTTTTACTACACCAGATATTATTACATGATAGTAACCTACTATCATCCACTCGCTCTTTTTAAAGTTCTTCCTCACAGTGGAAACTTGGAAGTTTAATTTAACAAATTGATGATTTATTAAGCTTTACCTAATCTTAATATAAGCAGATATAAACTAAGAAAACGTAATCTAACGTTCCTTAATTTGAACCTATTTTCAACGTTAAATGAAACAATTAACCAAATTATTATAACGCGTATTTGCACAATCTATTTATTTGATTTGCATTTGCTCCCTTAAGTTAATTGAGGCAGTCGACGTAAAAGAGGCTCATAGCCTTATGCTTTAACACTGCCTATGTGCCCTTTTTACGTAGATATCCTCAATCGTTCTTCGGTCATTCCATGTGAAATCAACACACTTTTTGACAAAATTCTACCTTACCTTTTCAGATTTCTATAATTTTTGGTTTATTGCTAGTAACCGTTGAGATTTTTTTCTTCAGAATTTTTGACTCTCTGATTTTCATTTTATGAAAGTTCAAAAATTACCAAAAAGTCCCATTTTTCGTTACAAACGTTCTTATTACTCTGCAATGGTAGGTGCTAGAGAGATAGTAGAGAGCTCATTTTAAAGCTCTTGTAATAAGTTTTCATTTAATATGATACGCAAGAGGGTGGCACGAACTTTTGAGTCCCAAAAATTAAAATAATCGATTTTCTCACAATCGGACATCCCGATTTTTTTTAAATTTATATGTTGGTCATACCTTCCTACACGTACCGTGAAAGTTGTAACTTGGGATGATAATAGGATCGTGAGATATAAAATATTTTCTTTATATTTCTGGGAACGAAAAGGCATTAGCGGTCCACGTTAAGATGAAAAGCCTTTGGCAAACTTTGATTTTTGGGGTCATTTAGTCATTAATGACTTCGGCCCGTCCCCAGTGCCGTCCCCAAACATCCGTGCTCTAGTCGGGATTCGAACCCGGAACCCAGGAGTTGCTAGTTTGACGCCTCAGACCGAATGACTACCGAGGTTGGCTCCGTATGAAGAATTTAAATTATATTTAGTGTTAGGCATCTATGGTTCAGGTTGATATAGGGAGGGGAAAGGATGCAGTAAGAAGTCGGCTAGAGTAAAACTTTGATGTAGCAACAAGATATTTGCCTGGTGCGACTGACGAGAAACAATAGGTTGACGTTAAGGATATAATTTATTATTGAAACCGGGACCAGGATTGGTATCCTAGTATTTGAAACTTAGGATTTGCATCTGATACTCGGAACCGGGTGCCCGGACCTGAATCCTGAAACAGGAAACAAGGATCCAGGATACAGGTACCCGGTTCTAAAAACCAGATCCGAGTCCTCAGTTTCTATTTCCAAGATACAAGTCAGGTTCCCGATTCCAATATTACGTGCCCGAAGAGGATCCATGTGTTCATCCATATTATATACCAATTCATTATAAAGTAAATGTGGACCTAGGGGTTTCCTCAGTCGCACCAGTCAAATATCGGCTTGATATCTTGAACTTAATCTCCAACCAATTTCTTACTGTATCATCTCTCCTCCATATCCCAGCCTGAGCCATAGATGCCAAACGCTAAAACCATAAATAATTTACATTCTTCATTCGGAGCCAACCTTGGTAGCCATTCGGTCTGAGGCGTCAGGCTAGCAACTCCAGGGTTCCGGGTTCGAATCCCGACTTTGGCACGGGTGTTTGGGGACGTCACAGGGTACGGGCCGAAGTAATTAATTACTAAAATGATCCTAAAAACCAAAGTTTACCAAAGGTCTTTTATCTTAATGTGGCCCGAAAATGTTTTTTCGTCCCCAGAAATGTAAAGAAAATATTTTATATCGCACGATCCCATTATCGTCTCAAGTTACCATTTTTAGGGTAAGTGCACTGAGGTATGGTATGACCAACATTTAGGAATATTTAAAAAAAATGGAGATATACAATTTTGAGAAAATCGAATTTTTTAATCGTTGGAATACACAATTTTGTGCCACCCTGCTGCGTATCATCTCAAATGAAAACTTATCTCAAGAGCTTTAAAATGAGCCCTCTCCAAGCTTTCTAGCACCAACCATTGCCGAGTAATAAGCACTTTTGTAACGGAAAACGGGACTTTTTGGAAAATTTTGAACTTCCACAGAACGAAAACTAGTGAGCCAAAAAACCTGAAAAATATAATTTTTATTATTCTCAACGGTTACTAGCAATGACCAAAAATCATAGAAATCTGAGAGGGTGGGGTAGAAAAAATGTGTTGACATGGAATTACTTTTGAAGCCTGAACTTGTCTTGTGTTAAAAATGAAGGCATTTCCGAAAGCATACAATCGGGGATAGTGACAGGAAAACGATACACACACAATCTGAAATAAAAGTACCGATTTGGATTTACCTCCAGAGATAGACATATACAAATACGTCATCCATGACTGTTTACATCAGGAGTTTCGACCTTTCGCCGATTAGTATTTATTTTCTTTCTACTTATATTTGTGGTCCGGGAAGCCAGCTACGGCATAAAGCCGTTACTTGTCTGAGGGATGGCCATTTCTAGAGTTTTCTTCCAGAGAAGGATGGCCATTATTGTATTTACCAGTATTTACCTGGTAAAATTGAGAGCAGCTACGGAAAATCTTAGTTAGTATGACCGGCATCAGGATTCGAACTTGCTTGCTTACTTAATGTTGGTCCGAAGTTCCCTTTCTAGAAGAATTAACTGTCATTATCATAGGAACATTTAGAGTTGTTGGCAAATAGTGGCATAATTTGAATATCAATTAGATCGAATTTGAGGAAAGCTTGTTTTATCTCCACTGGTCAGCCTGAGCCTCAGATGCCTATAGGCCATAAATAAAAAGTTCAATTCAATTGTCTCCACTGGTCTTATTGATGATGTTAAGAATTATTTTTCGTGATGAAAAGGGAATACTTTTGTTCTCCCGAGAAAAGGTATCTAAACAAGAAGAAAGTGAAAAACACTAATTTGTGAGAGCTAACTTCAGTTAACCATCGAAGGTACACAACATCAACGACATCTTCAGCCAAACCATTGATCCACAACACAGTCTCGCAGGCTTTGCATTGAGCAGTTAACCAAGGAGAAACATTGAAAAATCTGCGTATATTGAATCGAATTCTGTCCTTGTATTAAAAGATTTGAGATTTCCATGTAATCTGTTCTAGATTTGTTATAGAAGATTTGTTTCCGATAAATTTACTTTGAGATTAATAAAGCATACATTTTAAAGTAAGTTAGATGTAGGCATGTTTTATAACTCAATGGTTAACGGAACACACAAATTACTCTAATGGGTATAGATAGTTTCATACTGTGATTTTCAATTCCCATGTATAGAAGTAGTATAAATATTTTTAGAACCACCCTCTAACATTTAAGTATGCAGTAATGTTTAGTGATTTTGACCATACAGTGAAATAAGAACATTTCTCTTGTTTCACCATGGTCTTCGGTCTCCACATACCTCTGATTTAACTAACATAAGTCATTTACGTTTAAATGTTTTAGCTCTATTGAAGCTTGAATGTATTCATTTGTCAATGGGTCACCCATTTTATACTCTATGTCACTAACATTTCCTTCAAACATATCATTGAATGAATTGGACATAGCAGGTGGATTCTGAGTATCTTCTGTTGTCTGTTGCAGTGTTATTTAGAATATTCTTGCACTGAGAATCTCTACACAATTGAGTAAAATTTCTTCTGGAAAAGTTTTAGTTACTTAGATAGATGTTGTCTTGATCCAAGAGAATGTAGGAAGGACAATATTAGAAGGAATCTTCGAAAAGTAGGTGCTTGTGATGAAAACTTGCTTGATCTTGCCCAGGATAGAACCCGAAGGCGATCGTTTGTTACTGCGGCGATGAACTTGCGAGTTCGGTAAGCCATAGAGTAATATTTATTCAGCTTGATTGGAGGCACAACATTGGAAGCGAAAACAAGGGAATCTGCCTGCTAGAGTCAATTCTAACACGGTTGTGTAATTTAAGCTACCAAATGATCAGTAACTATTTTCATTTAACAAATTTACAAAATCTAGTAATACATCAGTCTTTTGTTGCATATACTAAATAGATATTGTGGGCCTATACTACAGTTTCGAATCAATTGCTGGAAGATTAAAAAAAATTCTAATAATAAATCTTACATCATATTTTATTAGAATGTTTGTAATAATTGCAAGACACAATTAATCTTTTCTTTTGCTATTATTACTATCAATCGCGAAACTTTCAAATGACTTGTATCAGTATTGAATATATAGTAAGTAATTGTTTTTCTTTATGAAATACCTACTGTTTTATCCCATACTTTTTATTCCACAACCTCCCAAGTATATTAAAACGATCAGACAATTGTACCAAGTAGTGCCTGTCACTGTGAAACCACGACTTTGTAAAATGTTGAATATTGCAAGCTGAAAGGCTACTTGATCGATAAATGTCGAGATTCTAACAAGTTGATTTTCAAAGCAAGATACGGTCAACCTTTATTACTATAGAAAGAGGATGAATAAGCTACAGTAGAAGGAAATTCTTTAGTCTTTTGAAATACTGGGTTTAGTTTTTGAATTTGTTAGACCAGAATGCGTCACCACTCTGCCTCTATGGTAGCTTTGTTTGATAAGAATAAATTGCGACTATTTTTGAATTTGAAATTTACTGCAAACAGTGTTTTTTCTTTGAATTTTACTGAAAAAAAAAGAAGGTTCGTTTAGATGAAGAGGGGAAAATGTTAAGAATGTAGTACTTTTCTCCCTAATTATGGCAGGATTGTACAACCTAAGCTTCGCGATAATGTCAAGCCAGTCGTGTTGTTATGGGCTGATGTAAATTAACACTTTTCACTTCTGAGCTATATTCCGCTATCAGCAATGTCCAATTAACCACTTGCAACTAATGAACTGTATCAACTTACACAGACGACTGGAGATAAGACGAGATTTAGTGATTAATTATGCTTATGAAACTAAGCTACATTCTAGCAAAGTACAAATCTACTTTCCTCTATTATCTGATAATGTTATAGAAACATAAATGATTCATTCTTTACCCAAATTAAAATTAATATTAAAGCAAAGGGATATTAAATAAACATTTTGAAAATATAAATACATAAGAATGAGATTTATATATATATATATATAACAAAATTTTCGTTATTTAGTTCAAAATGTCAATATTATCGAAAATAATGAAATCTTTTAAAGTTAACTTGTTGTCGTTTTCTCTGTATATTGTTTTTCAGTTCTGTAAAGAATGTCACAGTTTTGTTTGCTGCAAACCGAATTTACTGAATGTGTTCATCTTCAAGTCTGTAATATGGAAATGATACCAATGAACTAGACTTGTATGTTCTGTAAATTGAAGCAGTAAGATTTTGAAAAGACATAGTCCTTGTAGCTTTGGTTGACACTGACAGTGAATCGTGTAATACTTACACCTCTGTACTTCAGGGAGTAAAAACTGACCATAGAGTGACGATGATTTTGTTTGAACTACTATCTTGTTCCATTTTGTCCTATATTCCATCCTTACCTATAATAAACACGAAAGGCGTGGCCTTAATTTAGTTCACCCTCTCATTTTTTTGTAGCCTAAGATACAAAGTAAGATACTAACGTCATTTAGGAAAGACCTATTTAGAACTTTAAAAAACTAGAACATGTTGATGTGGCATTGATCTTCCCAGAGTGGCATCTTTAATATATATACCTTTAAGATCCTTGTTTGGAGGAAGGTGTGATGTCAATGCGAACGCTAGGTATCGTAAAGGCTTGTGTAAATCAGGAACAAAAGCGGTACGTAACTTATGCTTATCTAAAAATAATCCATCATGATAGGCGACTGAAGAAGAAGGCTTTTGTGTCATTCTTTGTGTCCATTTTGATAACAGCGATTAACTTTGTGATATTCAACGTTGCCAACATAAAAATGCAATAAAAATTACCATACTTAACAGGTTTTTAACCCACAATACTGTACACGTGGCCTGTTTACAGGAGGTGAACGCGGAAAATCTTAAACTTGAAAAACTATACCTCGTATATTTTAAAACAAAATAAGGCAGAGGGGGATAGCTGTACACGAGAATATATTAATTACAGATATTCATGTACATCATACAGGTCGAACGATTTCTGGATTAGTGCATGGAATGAGCATTATTTGTGCCCATTTGCCATCGGGGAACAACAATGAAGTGCAAAAAGAAACATTCTTTCGTGATTAATTAACATTTGAAATTTAACGGTTATCGCCAAAGTCAGTTATCCTAGGCTTAGACGCTAATGCCACGTATTGTATCTTAGATTCAAGTAGCCAATCTAACTAGAGTGTAGAACTAATTAATTTAATGAAGACATCTTCTCTATCGTAAGTGATGCGTATAAATTATGTAATCGGAATAAACATAAACCGATATATATCTATGCATCAGGATGTTCGAGAATTGATCACATCTTATAACAGACGATCTGCAAAATAAAATTCTACGACTCAATACATTTCAGATCATAGTGCGCTAATATTAACACTACAATACGATCTCAAAACTCATTATCGAAGTGACTATATTTGGTATATGAACACTCACGAATACCAATTAAATATTAAAAATACAATGCAGGAAGCATTAAATCAACAGATCTACAAATATAATAAAGTGCAGTGGTGGATAAATGTAAAGCGACGTCTAGTTTATCACTCTAAAATGTACTAAACAAACGAAAGTGTGGTGGAAAAACAACAAATTGAATATTATTATGAGCTTCTAAATGAGTATCACATGAGAACCACACAGGGACAAAATATCTACCTGGGTATAAAGAGATCACAACATTTGCTACGCAATATACAAAAAAATAGTTTAGGTTTACCACTGCGCAGCAAGCTGCCACAAATAAGTATAAATGAACAGACATTTAATATAAGTGCCTTTAACGAACATAAACGAGGCAAACAAAATTGATAAATGAATATGTTGACAATCACGGAAATAGTCATAAAGGAAAAAATAATACACAACAATATATAAGCAACAAAATGATTTATTTAACAAAGCTGTAAGAACATCTGCACAAAACACCATTTTAATGGGAACCTCCCCGCCATTCGTCAGCGATTGGATCAACTTATTACTCAAGGAGAAGTAAAACAAGCGATAAATTCACTTAAAATAAAGTCATCATCTGACCATGACAGAATCTCTCCCAAATGGTTCGTTGTTATCCAGGAAACTTTGATCTCCATACTTACAGAGGTGTATAACGACATATGGACACGAAATACATATCCTAAATAATTCTGCAAAATACGCGGAATGCTAATAACCAAAACTGACACAAGTAAAGCTACAAAAAATACAAATTGCTCTCCCTATTAATTGGGGACAATAAAATTGGACACAAAATAATATTTGATCGATTGCAATGTACTATAGCGTATATACTAAATAAATATCAAGGGGGATTTTAGGCACAACGGATGCAGCAATAATGCTGGCGAACATCAGAGAATTAATCCACCGAGTTAGCGCCTTTCCGGAAAAGTGGGCTATAATCATCCTCGATCTTCCACAGGCTTTCGATTCTGCAAGTATAGATTGCTTACAAAATTTACTGGACATATATAAGTTCCAAATCAAATGTAATAAACTTAACTATTGATTGCAGAGACAGCGGCAGTTGACTATACATATTAATGAACAAAAATTACGCATCATTAAACTGCGTAATGGATTGGAGCAAGGTAATCCTGTAAGTAGTCTACTTTTCCTTATTGCTGACTCTCCTAGTAATCCACATAGCGAATACACTAACAGGCATATATTGTAATGATCATTATTTCAAAGTCATGACGTATGTGGATGATATAAGTTGTGCCATATATGGAGCAAACGAAGTCACTCTAAATCATCAATATAATTGCCGAATATGGTATAATTTCAAGCATAAGAAAAAAACCAAAAGAAAACAAAAATTATGTCTATTCATCCCAATAATAGAAAAATATACAGTCAGGTGGGCCAGTGTGCTAACCACTTAACAATTCTAGGAATCGATTTTTACACAAACATAAAAGAAACTATGAAAAATAATGAAACACGCCTGTATACAGATATATATTAGAAGTTAGCACGGATACAGCAAAGACCATTTTACACCGTTCTTGTAACAATGTGATATAACAATCATACAACAACAACAAATAATCATACAGTAGGAATAAGCTCAGATTTTTTTTTACGTTCCAGATTCTCATAACAATTGTTTAGAAATTTACTTTTACTTAGACAAAAATCTGGTGGCAAAGGAGGAGTATTGAAAAGATATGACAATTTGTATACGAGAGACCGTTGACCCAAGCACAATCTAGGTTTTGAGAGGTAGAAATGGTGTTGGGAACGGGCATTTTGTCTGGGTACTCATAGGTTAAAAAGCGGAAGAAGGTCGTTGGTCCTGAGTGTGCCCTGCATTATTTTATAAATAAATTTTAAGTCATTTAGTTTTCTTCGCGTGTCTATGGTTTTCAAGTCTAGAGAAATCAAAATGTCTATGTTATAATTATGTTGGAGGTTAGGTATCCTGTGTTGCACAATACGCATAAAGAAATTTTGTACATTCTACAATTTAGATAAATTAGTTTCACAAGCCATAGACCAGATAGATGAACAGTACTCGATAGTAGGGAGTACACAAGTGAGAAAATATGACCGAAGAGCTCTGAAATTGTTAATATCTGTAAATCTGTAGAGAAGTCCAAGAAGTTTGAGTGCTTTAGAAGTTGCGAATTCAATGTGTGGAGTAAAATTGTTTTTTTTTTTCATCAAATATGATACAAAGATCTTTGTAGTGGTCTACCCATGGTATAATAGATGAGGATAATGTGTATGTACATTTTGTGGTATGGAGTTTAAGTGAGAAACGCATTGCAGCAGTTTTGCACGGATTGACTTTTAGTAACCAATTACTGCACCACATTTCAACAGAATACATAGCGGCTTGAAGGAAGAAAGTGTCTTCTGTAGATTTAATGCTCTTAAAAATTTTGTAGTCATCAGCGCAGAGAAGTACAGAACAGGAATTATCTATCTTATCACATCAATCATCAATGTCGAGGGAAAATAAAACTGGCCCTAAAGAGCATCCTTGAGGGACACCTAAAATCACTGGGAGCCACTTGGAGGTGCTATCAGGGAAGAGGACATGTTGTTCTCTGCCAGATAAATATGATGTAAGAAGCTGAAGGAGGAGTCCGTGTAAATTAAATCTGGAGTTAAGCATGTGCATAAGAAGTTTGTGATTGACAGTTTCAAATGCTTTGGAGAAGTCTAGGTATATGACGTCAAGTTCTTGTCTATTTGCTAGGGCATCTGACGCTTGAGACAGTAGGACAGTTAAGTTTGTTTCACAGGAGGTATTCGGTACAACGCCATGCTGGTAGGGAGAAAGAAATGGGGGGACATGTTTTTGAATCCTGTCTGTGATTATTTTTTTCACAAATTAGGCCGAGAACAGAAAGAAGGGAAATAGGTCTATATGAATTAACACATGACTTGTCACCTTTTTTGTAAACCGGGGTAATGTTTGCTTGTTTCCAGGCGTTCGGGAAATAACCCTCCGAAAAGCACCTATTGAAAAGAATGGTGAGAGGTGAGGGCTAGCTTAATCAGAAATATGGAATTTATTTTGTCAGGTCCGGAGACCTTGGAGGTTTTTAGAGAGGTTAAACGGCGATACACTTCCGTAGAGGTTGTGTTTATCTCTGCTAGGCAATGGGGAATTTTAGACTTTCCATCGAAATAGAGGATCTGAACAAGCATTAAAATTGTCATAGAAACAGTCATTAAATAAATCAGCCCTGTCATTGAAAGAAGTACGTTCATTGTATGAAACTAGAAATGGCATACCTGAGTTTTGTCGCCTACTGTTTACTTTAACATGCTTATATCGAGGGTCCATTTCGTCAATTGTTACATTTTAAGTAGATGGATCTGCTATTTGCAATTATTTCCGATTTCACAGAACAAATTTCCTAAAATTACAAAATTTACAGGACATTTTATATGCATCAGTAAATATCCATTGCGTATAGTCAGAACTAACCTAATGTTGCCGTTAAACAAGGAAGAGTTCAATTTGAAACATATTATAATACAGGGAGAAGCTCTATTCCGTTCTGAAACACCCCATATTGCACAAAACACATTGCTAAGTATATTACACGATATATCTTCAGAAATATCTTTAAACCATAGCCCATGGAAAGTTAGAATGTCCTACTTAACAGATACCTTCACTGAAATCTCATATGCACTGGCGGGTACAATCCCCCTCGATCAAATGACTAAAGAAAATCTACGGCTACTTATTTGAAAAGCAAGGCATTGCTAATACTCATGCTATTAAACATCACAACCATGGTAATTGGCAGTAAATATGGCAAAAACTTCATCGACTTAGTAGTACAACCGCATTTGCACGATTTGTACTTTTTAATAATATATCAAATATTTCCCAACAATAAAAAGCTATATTCTCTAGGCATTAAAGGTAACCCTTTAGGCAATTTATGTCAACCGATGGATACTCTGAGTCACCGACTAAAAACTTGCATCATTGGCGAAGTAAGATGAAAAAAATACAAACAAATAATCACACGTATTAGAACACAATTTGACGAGAGCCATTTCATTTAATTACTGGATTTCCCTGATTTTCCTTTTTACCCCTACTAAAAGACAATTTTTGATGTGACTTACCGCTATAACCATGAATATGTCATTAATGGAAAGAGACATCCAGTTACAGGGCTAATATTTAGCACAAATCCATTTAAGATTTGAAAATATACCTAAGAGAACAGATACAAAATGTATGCAAATTACATCGGAGCGGTCTATTAATAATCGCTCCTCGATCTTTGTGATAATTTTCATTTAGTTTATATACTCAGCAGTTTATCTATGTTAATATAATAATGCTTATCTTTAATTCCCTTCTTAGTCCTCATTATCAATGTACATTATTATTAATTTTGCATTATGTACTCTCATTCTTTCTGATGTGTTAGTTGAGAATTTGTTCTAATTTTTGTAGTAATTAAACAATAATTCAATAAACAATGAAGTCAAGGCGTCGGCTTGTTCACTGAAAGAATTCTGGTTCGAATCCAGACGGGAATAAGATTTTTGTCGGGTTTCTCAAAATACATTTTTATCTTTAAATATTTTTTTTATTAATAATTGCTTTCTTGTATTTTTGGCAGATTATCTTAGATTAGTGATCATGGGTCCTATTGGAGTTACAAGTCTCCCACCAGGCGCCTCCCCAGGTGGCGGATAGAGGATTGCCGACTAGATATGGTAGGTACCGAAAATATTCCGGGGTGGACATAAATCACTACTGCTGCCTTGCAGTTAGTAGAGAGCTCTCCAAAGGCTACGGAAAAATAGCCCGAACAAAAATATCATGATGAAGGGAAGCAGCTTCACCATTACCATTCTAATGAAGATGAATGACATAGGCAAGGCTCAGAGGTGAACAGTGGACGCCATCCTGAATGTCTGACTTTACTGCGAGGTCGTAGAACTGACAACCCTACACCACTAAATCATTTCAAGAAACGGTAACTGGTGGTTCATAGATTCTCCTGGGGTAAAATATTCCGGAGGTAAACTAGTATCTCTTTCGGATCTCCGGGCGGGGACTGCTTCAGGGGGCTCGATGAACAGGATTAAGAAAGACCTTAGCATAGGAACGTGGAACATACGAACGTTATACAAACGGGCGTTTTTCAGGTGGCGGTACGCGAGACCGACAAGTATGTGCTGGACATTTTATAGATACAAGAAGTCCCGTGGGAGGGTCAGAATAACATCCGACAGGGCAAGTACACTTTTTACTACAGGGAAACACAGTCTCACGATTTCGAAACAGGATTCTTCATTAAAAACAAAATCCTTCTGGTGGTTCAAAATATAGAGTTCTTCAACGAAAGATCCAAGCTTAAAAGCAGACTACAAACTCGAAATCTCAAATAGTTTCGAAATCTTAGCCAACTCGAGTAGTAATAAAGAAGTAGTCAATAGTGAAATTGATGTAAGTAAGATATGGGAGGCAATTCGTGATACAGTGAAGGGTGCAGCGAAGGAACGTTTAGGTGAGAAAAACATAAAAAAACAAGCCTTAGTTTGATGAAGAATGCCTTAAGCTTGATGAGGAAGGGGAACAAGCAAGGCGACGATGGCTAAGTAATAAAAGCGGGGCACTACAGTAACACGAAACGAAACGCCACACGCGGGTTTAAAAACAAAAGGCGAGAATATTTGACGCAGAAGATTCAGAAGATCGGGGGAAACGGCAAGACAAATAGCATACGAGATCTGTACAAAGGGGTAAACTAGTTAAGGAAAGGTTACCAGCTTAGATTAGGGATGATTAGAAATGAACGCGGAGATCTTCAAGCGGATCCGAATAAAATTATCGATGTGTGGAAATTATTTCGACAAACTTCTTAATGTACACACCGGAGAAAAAACAGAGGAATTTAAAATCTATACGGCAGAACCATGGATACTCGAACCTAGCGAGATGGAGGTCGAAATGTTGATAAAGAGACTGAAAATTTTTAAATTAACATTAATCGAAGCCGAATTAATTAAAGCGAGAGAAACGGCACTGATCAAGGAACTGCATACATTGATAAGCACTATATGGAGAAAGGAGTAGGTTTCGAAGGAATGGGAAACCTTAATAATAGTTCCAGTTTATAAAAAAGGCGATAAATCGGACTGTAATAATTACCGCAGAATTTCATTACTCCCAATGTGTTACAAAGTATTGAGTAATATACTGCTAACTCGCCTAAGTGTATACGTAGATGAAATAATTTGGTTTACCAATGTGGATTTAGAAGAAATAGATCCACGTTGGAGCAGATTTTCGCCTTCAGACAAATCTTAGAGAAAAATGGGAGTACAATGTGACTGTTCACCAGTTATTCATTGACTTCAAGAAAGCATATGATTGTATCAAAAGGGAAAATTATATCGTGGTACAATTTGGAATACCAAAAATACTTGTTCAACTAGTGGAGATGTGTCTCAGCGACCCCATAAACAGAGTACTGATGGGTAATAATATGTCAGATAGTTTCGAGATTCGCAACAGATTGAAACAAAGTGATGCCTTGTCACCACTGCTGTTTAACTTTGCTCTAGAATATGCGTTTTTAAAAATAAAAGAGAACAAAAAGGGACTAACGTTGAATGGCTTGAATCAACTGTCCATATACGGTACGCGGATGATGTAGATTTAATAGGGGATGATATAGATGACCTACAATGTAACGCCGATGTCTTAGTAGAAGCGTGCGATGAGATAGGCCTACAGTAAACATAAAGAAAACAAAATACATGATTACAAGCCGAAACACAGAGAGAAATAGGTACATAACATAGAGAAAGTAAACAAATTTAAATACTTGGGAGCATAAGTAACAAACGAAACGAGGTCATGGAAAATATAAAACTCGCTTAGCATCGGGCAACGCATGTCTCTGCTCAGTCCAGAAACTCATAAGCCCGCGATTAATATCAAGGAAGTTGAAACGGAAAATATAAAGAACGGTTATTCTGTCGGTAATACTTTACGGTTGCGAAAGTTGGGTACGAACTTTGCAGACAAACATAAATTTCGAGTGTTTGAAAATAAGGTCTTCAGAAAGGTTGAAACGGGATGAGAGGACTGGAGGATGGAGGAGACTACATGGACTTCACGACTCACCTGATGTTGTAAGAATAATCACGACGACTAAGATGGGCAGTCTATGTAGCACGGATGGGGGAAAAGGAAGATTATATTAAATCTTTGTTGGAAATCCAGAGGGAAAGAGATTGTTGGGAAGAACGAGAAGACGTTGGGAGGATAATATTAGAAGGGATCTTCGTGAACTTTTTGTGATGAAACCTGGCTTGATCTTGCTCAGGATAGAATCCTATGGGGAACGTTTGTTACTGCTGCGATGAGCTTTCGAGTTCCGTAAGGCATAGGGTAAGTAGGTGAGCATGGGTAAGCGGATGGTAGGTTCGGTTATGTATCTTTACATTTTTCGTTATAAAAGTCGGACCCCGACTCGCTCGTAGTATTTTCTTCTAGACTGTCGAATAATGTTTGTCAAGTTTGGTGTCTGTCTATACGTGTAATGGCATTGAACCAAGTTGAAATACTTAATTTTGAAAATTGGTAGGCAACACTGACAATTGCAGAATACCTTTATGACCTCACCCAGTACCGAATGCACATGTTTACATAATTTCGTAGAAATCAATGCCCTCGTGTTGATTTGCATAAGTAACAAAGAAACATTCATTTTTATATATAAGATAACCAACAATTAACTTACAAATTGTTAATGTCTCATAATTATAATTGATGAATGATTACCAGGGATACTGTTAATGTCAAGTCGAATTTTGAGGTCTTTCATCTCTTCAGGGAATTCGGTAATATATTGTCTTTATTGTTATTATTATTAACAATCTCTATGCAGAACTTTCCACATAAAGCTGGAGTTCCTTAGTAATTGCGTTCAGTTTCCATGAGGATTACATTTTCTCTCCAATTCTACTCCAAGGGATAAAATAATATGAATTGTCTA
The DNA here is from genome assembly GCA_022664845.1 of Lepisma saccharinum. Classification (NCBI taxonomy): domain Eukaryota; kingdom Metazoa; phylum Arthropoda; class Insecta; order Zygentoma; family Lepismatidae; genus Lepisma; species Lepisma saccharinum. The sequence goes on from JAGDQP010003407.1 coordinate 40,375, forward strand.
CCATATGAAGTGTCACATCAACACGTCATTATTGATGCTTGTTGTCACATATCTTCTTTTTTCTTCCCTTTCAAATTATATGTCACATATTATCTACACACGAAGATAGGCTAATACCAAAAGATGTCAGATTTTTGTTTGTGTTTAAATAAAACTGAGCATTCCAGATTCCCTCACCAAGCCGCATAGTTGAGTGGAAACACGTCCAAGTAGCTGTTTGTCTGGTAACAGTGAGGTCTTTAGATCAAATCTCGAGATTGGTTGACGTCTCTCCGAAATTTTCTCCTCAGTTTCATCAGACAAATACCGGGCCGATACCTTAAATTAAGAGCGAGACTTTCCAACTTCGTTTTTCAACGCTCAAATTAATGCTAATTCACAAATCAGTCTAAAAACCTGAACTGCTGTGAAAGCTGTAAGCTTTTATTTTGTCCAGACACACTCAGATTTTTTTTTCAGCTCGGTTAAGGCCTAGGTTCCCTGCTGACACACACAATTCTTTCTAAGTGAATTCCTGCTTTATAATGGCTGAGCTTTACCACACAAAAGTTTGGAAAATATAGTAAATCCCTATTTAGAGTGTGGAAGTGGGTAGGTAACCCTTACCCATGTCATCAACCTCATGTGAGAAGGAAGAAACAGTGTTTTCCACTATCGTGAACAAATCGTTTTGCCTTTTATCATCTACTGTGAAAGACATACTGTCACTTGAATACCCGCAATATAACTCAAAGTTAAATTCGTTGCAAGAAGGGTGCAATGTATCTTGTTTGCCCTATAGAACTGTTTAATTAAAGAGTTGCAGAATTATGACTTAATAAATGTATAACTAATGTAAATAGAATACTGAAGATTACGTGGGCAAAGTTTATCATTTTCGTATTTTCTTTGTAACAAGAACGTCTTTACGTCCAGGTACACGAGATGCAAATCAGGTTCTCAAAATGTATCTCTTAATCTAAAAATTCAGAGAAATTAGTATCTCGACAAGTCAAGGAAAACTTTAAGGAAAATTGATTTTTTTTTTGTTTAGAAATCTCATAAAGAGGGTTAAAATAATACCCTTGTCTATGAATAGAAAAAGGAAAATACTACAACGGTTCGGAATGGTAAAAGTATTTTAATGGTAGAAAATGGGCTCTCAGATATCGATATATTAGGTTCAATTATTAACTGCTGGTATTCGCTATCCCGGCGTGAAATCTCACCTCCAGTAGGCCTACTCCTGAACTTGCTGGATAACTTTAGTTCTTCATGTTAAAGAAGAAAACAATTGGCCAACACGCGTTCCACTTCTCTTTGAACGCTTTTCCAGCATCGAAACTGTCGTTACCATCTTGTATACAGAGTGTGTCAAAACTGATGCTCATTAATTTTTGGGTGAATTCCTTGGACCGAAGCAAGGAAAAAGTTCCCTTGAAGAAAATAAAAAATAATAATAATAAAAAAATAAATAACGCGTAGTTTTGGAGCTAAAGACGCTCAAAGTTATTAAAACAACGTTAGAAACATCGCCATATCTCAACAAAAAATGACGTATGACAATCTCTGTGTACTTCATCGACTTGCTACTTAAACATATTATAATTGGAGGGAATACGGTTCTTTGTTAGGTAAGAATTGCAGATGCTTTGAGCGAAAATGAGCTAAAAGTTGTACATATATTGGACGGAAAGGTTATTATTATTAGCTTTATAAAGATTAGAAGTTCACATAGGCAAGGCAAGCCAAGCCTTGCAAAAAGTCATGCATCAATAAATAGCTTGTTTAAACTATTGCATATTAGCTATTGATACTACCAAGGTCTAACAAGGGAAGTCGGGGAAGTGGTACTCGGGGATCTGCATGTATTATATATCGTTGGAAAGGTCACACCGAGTACACGTTACGTGTGAAATATCTCGCTTGAATAGGACCTGTAGGGGGCGTGACGACCGTTTGAAAATCCGAACAATACACCAGAAAACGTGGACAAAATAGACCGCTGTGTTTCAGTGTGTATGAGGCTTGGTATATATAGATATAAAAGGTGGCTGAGTACGAATCTGACATCACATTTGTAAAATTCAAAATGGCGGATCCAACATGGCGGACACGAATTACAACAAAACCAAGCTATGGATCTGAAATTTGGTATATAGAGATATTGGACGTCGCTAATTATGAATCGGATATCAAAATTGTAAAATTCAAAATGGCGAATCCAATATGGCGGACAAAAATTACAGAAAATATGTGCATAACGGACATATGTGATGATTACACATGTAGTAGAAAAATACGTATAGTATATAACGGGGCAAGTAGGAGTAGCTGATTCGTGATAATAAAGAGAGAGTTTGTTGTAATAGACAGCAGAGCTTTCAGCTAGAAAATGACGTTTGTCCAATGACGTTCGAACTCCTTTGCAATGGCAGTGAAAAAGTGAGCGTTTTTGATTATAAAATGCATTATGCTTCCACAACTGTCTTTCTGGTATCACATGATGCCGTTTACACTTTGACCCCCCCCCCTAGGTATGCACTGCTGTACTTTACATGCGTGTAAGAGGATGAGGGAAAGGGTGTATAATGACTAATGATAATGGAAGAGGGCAAAGAAACATTTGTGACACAGACTTTTACGACAAAATACTTAAGAACGTGCAGGATTATTTCTGCTTGCAATTCTGGCAAATCGGCTCGTCAAAAGAAAAACAAATATGTCCTTTACACCTTGAAATGGAACAAATGGTACATCAAAACCCTCTTTGTACCAGGCGTACCTAAACAAGGGGCGATACAGTGTCGATTGAAATTGGTTCAAAATGAGACTATGAATGTTCAATACATTGTCACTCCTGTGCAGCAGTGCTTCGTGTCCTGTAAGGAAAGCATGTTCAATGAACCGTTTCATAAAATCTTTCTGCTGATGGAAGCAAATCTCATCCAGTGGTTGCATGAAATCAGTGAAACCTGGTGGAAGGATTTTTAATGTAATTGCAACGCTGTCATCTTGGTAGAGTGTCTTTGACGATGAACAAAAAATATTTAGATCATCCCCTTATATAATAATTAATACATTATACTTGTATGATACCCTTATGAAACCAGGTAAAAGTATACATATTACCTGGATACCAGGTCAATCATTTTGTACTCAAAACTCTATCGTAGATAATTATGCTCGAGAAGCCGCGAATAACATCGAGATACTTAATATAAGAGTGCATTGGGAAGACTTAATGTATAAAGTTAGGAAAAAAGTTAAAAACAAATGCATAGAATGGATACAGAATACGCCTCAATTATCAAATCAAATAAACATCTACAATTTAACACTCCGTGGTTCTTTTCTTCAAATTTACCCAGAAAGGCAATAGTCTTAATAACAAGATTAAGGTCCAACCACGTGACTACAAAACAACACTTACATAAAATCAAATTAATTAACTCACCACAGTGTGACTGTACTCAAGAACAACTAAATGATACCACAAACCACATTTTTTTCCAGTGCCCATTATATGAACAACATCGACTTTCACTTTAAAAAAAAATCTTGGATCATATTATCCATTATCCATAGACTCTCTTGTACATCGACCTTCCAACAAGATAGATTACATATTACTATCTTATTTGAAGAAAATTTAGAGAAATTTATAACTGAATTATAAGTGATAATGTTTAACCCAATTTAACTAAGACAAAGATGAAATTATTACATCAACCATTACTAAATCTAAAAGTACTATCCCTTTACTTAAAAAAAACTTCCTCTGGTATTTCCGCTGGTCAATATTATTACAAACCTAAAAGAAGACAGAGTGTAATAATAAATATTTAACGTATATGTATCAATCATATCTTATACTCATATTACAAAGCAAATATCTTTAAGTAAAGTTTCTAGGTCACAATTCAACTATCTCGAAAAAAAAAAAAAGACATGAGAATTCATGAATTAAATCAACTATAATAGTGTTCACAAGTAAATCTATAAATGAACAAACAGCATCTATAAATAAGAAGGATCTCTATGAATAAGTAGTAGAATGGCGCAAATTTTGATGTTAGATGGGGTAGAAATCCTCGCCTTAAAAATCAAGATCGTCGGCATAAACAAACACAAGAAACAAGACCTCTTACTGTATAAAAGGTTCCATTCCATTCTTTCTACCATTTCTAAAGTTTTCACTGAAGTAGGCTATTGAAGCCAGTGGGATTTGAAGCCAGTAGTGCGTCACTGGGATCACTGCAAAGGTTCAACACCCATCACTCTTTTTCCTCTTCTTTGATCATCTGGTGAACCCGTAATAAAATTCTACCAGATAATTTTCTGTACTAATTCAACAAATATAAATTCATTTCTTTCCTTTCACTTGAGGTTTAGAACCATCACTCAGGGTTTGAATTTATTTGTAGCCTTCAGTTGAGGTTAATATAGGATAGAAGAGAGAAAGTGATGACTAAATCAGCTAGGGCCTATTTTAAATTTACCAGATCGGCATTTGCCAGGTGTGAATGGGAAAGTTCCCCAGGAAAACCTCAATCATTATTGTCGGCCGCTGAGATTTTCCCCAGGATCTTCAGATTCTTAATCCAATGTTCTATCATCTTTGCTACAACCATTCACGAGAAAGAAACTAAGTACAAATTTTAGTAAATTCATGGCTATACGAACGATTAAATTATCTTAATGACATTTTTGGTTACACGAATTTTATGTAAACTTTTGATGCTGTAGTAGGTAGGTGACTCGCTTGTTCAGTGTTTCTTTCAGACATTTTGTTTTCGGGGTGCAAAATCAAGTCGTTGGGGGCTCACGAAAATTTTAAATAATGCATATTGACTCCTAAGTGCTAAATTGTAAAACAATACTAATGTTACTTAAGAACATGTCATACGTCCTTAGATAACCTCAAAATAACATGAACAATATTTATAGAATGTACTTTCATATGCGTATTTCAGTATACGTTTGAGTAATATAAGTGCTAACACTAAGTCTTTCGGGGTGCGGTTGAAAACCTGCGGGGGCAAAGCCCCCTCTGAAAGTATGTCTGAAAAAAAAAAAACAGTGTGCTTGTTCGAATTTGAATTCGAATTTATTTATGTCCTTTTCGCATTTCAGGGTCAGGCCAGGACATAGGAGGAAAGGTTGAAAGTACTATTCCGGTATTTGCTTAGTTTGACTGAGGAAAAGACCTGAAGAAACTTCTGTCAGGATTGGCGGCCGCTGGGATTGAACCCACAACCTCCCGAATGCTAAGCCAATGCCCTACAACTTGTTTTTAAAATGTATTTTGCCCTAAGCGGGCTGTTATTACCTGTTCAACTTGTTTTACTTGTATTATATGTGTATTATACTTGCTCTTGCATCACTAACTACTGACAGCATAGTTAAAATCACATCCATGCTCTAGGTGGAATTTGAACCCAAGATCCTTTGGTCGCCAGACTACCGCACTAGCGAGCACGATCACCTGGATCGGCATAATACTGAGCCACGGCAGCTCGGTGTGACTCGCTGGTGAATCAGTGGTAGTGTTCTTCGTTTTAAATTGGAAAGAAAGACATTCGGGACAGTCGGCTGGTAATCCTAAGGCCCTTGGCAGTCATACCGCATAAATGCTAGAATGGTATTAAATTCATATCAGTGCTGCTTTTCCCCTCACATTTTTGGATCATAATTACAATAACAAAGTTAATGAAACAGATTCATTAAACCTTTAAGTTTATGAACTGCTAATAAAAATAAAGTTTTAATAAGCTTCTTATTATTCTGTGTAGAAGAAGGAGATAATACACATTCGAGAACACTGTCCATTTAACACAGTCGACTAAATACTATGTGAGTTGGTTCTCCGGCGTAAGATCGTACGGTACAAACGATCTTGCGTCCCTCTACCAACTTTAAAAACACTAGAGGCCCTCACAGATGGTAGAGACCTTGACGAGGTTGTGAGGCTTCCAACCAACATCTGCCTGTAACACAATACCAGAACCCTGCCACATTGGACATAAATAAATTACTTCAGGTTCAGGTCGAACGTGCAATAACAGTTTAAGCAAACCATGGCAGTCGCCAATTCAAAACAAAAAACTTAATCGAACGGTATGTTTGGCTAAAACTCCAGTGGACACAGGATAGCTTGCGGATGAAATGCCCATTTCAAGTCACTATTTTCATCAAGATACTTCATTAATAAAAAAATAAAACTTGCATTTGCAAGATATACAAATAATCACTCAGACAGACACTTTCCAGTTTGTTTGAGATGTTCCAAGAAGATTGGGCTAAACCACTTGCATTCATTATGAGAGTTCAGAAGCTGCACATGCAATTTCTAGCAGCACACCACCATTTGTGTTTCTTCTGAACAGGAATATCCAATTCTCATTCATCCAGTGCCTCATTACAGGATACGAAAAAATGCTCCTTTAGTGAAATAGAAAGCTCGAAGCTAGTCCTCAGTTCAAACGGTAAGAATTAGGCTAAACTAGAAAGAACTGCCTGCACAGAAGAAAAGTGTGCGCTAGAAGAAACTCTCAAGAGTTTATTTTAGGAACAAATTTCTAATTTTTACTGTATGTGTTGCGTACAGCCATGCAGTACTTGAAATAAGATACTTTGCTACGAGGATGTACTCTGGTATCAGCGTTACGATCCACTGGGCGATAAAAGTTAGTGACGGTAAGTTCTGTATGGAAGCGGTTTTCAATTTGACAGTCCCTGGATAAGACGAAGCGATTGTCGTCTGTCATGGATAGGGTTAGAAACTTGAGGAAATGCCGTCAGCTTTCTGATAGTTGCTGAATGATTCAGATCACAAAAAAAGTAAATTCACGTAAAAATTAAGCATTTTTATTTTATTTTGCATTCTCTGGTGCTTTTGTTTGTTGGTCATTTCTTTGCTCTTACATCATTTTAGGATTCTGCTTACATCATTCTGAAGTTTCTATCTTATTTTGGAACCTTTGTATAAATGCTTAATATGCTTCACACATTTGGTTTTAAAAATAAAAATAAAACTTTCAACAAACGCTTTTCTTTTTGCGTTTAATTAAAGACCGTCAATTATTTCGATAACACGTGTACTAGCTGGTAGTGTTTTGAATGCAAAACATATTCAAACGTATTCATCATTTCGCGGTATTAATTTGCATTACACAAAGATCCTGTCTGCAATTACATATTCAAAGTTGTAAACTTATATTGGTTACTGCAATAACTGGAAAGACAATCCAGTCTTCGCAACATATTATCAGATATCACTCAGAGGCGGCCCGAGCCTTTGTGGCAATGACTCTTAACGGGCCCAACGAAATCAAAATAACCAAATCCCCGATATATGTATTGTACAATTGTAATAGGAAACGGCTGATAATCCATACGTTCACGTCGTGGGGCCTGTTAGTACTCAAGCAACTGCTTGTCGAACGAACATGGATGGGCTGCTCACCAACCCGCATTAGCTGACAGTGTGGTGAGTCAAATGTCAGCACCCCTCCTTTCTTTACACATGATGGTACAAGTAAGGAAACAGCCTCGGAGGACCTCATTGCCCGGAGGACGGAATGCACTGGCAACAGCAGCGGTCAGTCCTCCAGTAAGTCAGAGGGTCAAAATGCCCGGGTTTGGACTGTAGACTTCCAGGACACCGACACGGCAACTCGAACGGAAATATACGTGGCAACTCTGAACTGTCAGTCACTTGCAGGAGAGGAGAAATTAGAATTGCAGAATGAACTCAAGAGGATTAAGTGGGGCAACATAGGACTATCAGAAGAGTAGAGGAAGAATGAAGAACAGTTGGAACTACCGTCGGGGCACACGTTCTACTTTAAAGGAATATAAAATGGAAAACAGACGGCGTTGGCTTTATAATTAATAAAGACCTGAAGTCACGGATCACAGAAATTGAAGGAACTTCAGATAGAATCGCACGGGTAGTAATAAAGATAAACAAGAGATACAGTATGGGAATTATACAAGTGTTTGCTCCAAAAGCTTCACATCCGGAGGAGGAAGTCGAAGACCTATACGAGGAGATACAGAAGATTTTGGATAGTAGCAAATCGCATTACAAAATTGTAATGAGAGACTTCAATGCGAAAGTAGGAGCCAAGCAGAGCAGTGACACGAAAGTGGGAAACTTTGGATTTGACAAAAGAAACAAGAGAGGAGAGAAGTTAGTGGAATTCTCAAAAGCCAACAGACTGATCATCCCCAACACATTTTTCAAGAAACCGCCCCAGAGGAAGTAGACAAAGAAAGGCCCAAATGGGACTAAAAACGAAATAGACTACGTTCTATCGAATAACAGGGCAATTCTGCATGACGTGTCTGTTCTGAACAGTTTCAAAGTCTCAGGGATGGTGAGATGTAAGCTGAAACTAAATACTAGACTTGAGAGAAAGAAGATTATCAGAA
>JAGDQP010003407.1:48892-94431 GCA_022664845.1 Lepisma saccharinum
CCCTGGAAGAGTTAGAGGATGAAGAAGACATCAATAGCAGAAATAAAATATTGACGGAGATAATAAGAGAAACAGCCAAGGAAATAGCAGGCACCAGAAAGAAAATAGCGAGCAAAGTCTCAGAAGAACTTAAACTCTTGATGAAGAAAAGAAGGGAAATGAAAGAAGATGAAAATTACATAAAGAGGATTGAATAAATAGAACTAAATTTCATTGGTGCGACCTTGTTTATATTTAAGGGATATTAACTACTGTATGTATAGGGTGGCATCTTTATACGCCTTTCTCCATTGGCGGCACACGTGGCGTCCGCCTCCACATTCTGCAGGCTTGTAGCCCCCCTTAAATCCACCACTGCAAACCGGAACTGTTATTGAGGTTTTCCATTCCTTTGGAAACTCCTCCTTTCTCCATTTTACACTGATCAATTTGTACACTTCCTTGATTAGTGCCATTATTTCACTTTAATTAATTCAGCTGGAGTATTGTTCATTTCTGGTGGTTTGAAACTGTTCAACTTATTTACCGACATTTTACAAGATCCCGCTAGGTCCAGGTACCCACGGTCCTGCTGTATAGACTTTAAATTCCTCTGTTTTTTCTCTGTTGTGTACATTAAGAAGTTCGTCGAAATAATATTTCCACACATTGATAATTTCAGTCGGATCCCGTTCCCTACATTATAATATTCCGGCAGTGCTCGTAGAATTTGAGATATATGGAGAAAGTGGAAGTGGGAGAGCTCAAAAAGACTTCTTGATACATGGACACAGAGAATTCTCCAACAGTTTTATTTTCGTTTACCGAGTAATTTAGAATTCGATGGATTGTCAGCTCAAGGTTTATCTTACACTAATTCGGAAAACCTGGGGATGCCATTGTGCTAATTACTATGACGTCACTGATTACTTTAGTGCAAATTATGGGAATCATTTCGGTGAATTATTTTTAAACCTGGTACAGCAAAACTGTTACAATGATAACCTCTGTTATAAGGTTTTATTTTCATAATGCCTCTATACGTAATGGTAATATCTCTAACCACAAAGTTGATTTTCGTCCGGATACCAAGAATATGATCTAGATGTACTCATATTTACCTATTACGCAAAAGAGGTGAGCATATTTTGTAAAATTGTTCACATTCCTTGTTTCTGATACAGACCACAACAAAGAATAGACCCAATCAACAAGCATCTCTTTCACCCCAATCGCGCTTTTTCCCGATTCATCCACGCATCAACAACTGCATTATTCCAATATGGATCAAGAATTTAATAGCAATTCAATTCGGTTTCATGTGACAAGAGACAGCTAATGATCTGCAAAACTAGGCTCTGATTAAATATTTCGTTTTTCGCACCCTTCTCCCAATTCCATTTACTTTTTTCTTACCTCCCTCGAGTTGCTAACTCTGAGTCTAACCACGTCTCCCATTGAACTCGACCAGCCTAAGCTTGTATTTTTCTTTCTTTCTCTTCTCTGGTCTTTTTTCCTCTCTTCTTTCTTTCCTCGCCTAAATTAGATTTGGTTCACGCGCATGCCGCCAATTAAATTTGACAGTCTCTCTCTCCCAGGTGCGCGACATCCACAAGCCGTGTATGTAACTTGTGTTGCTGCAGGATGAGTCACGTGACAAGAGGATTAACCACCTAGGAAACTCTCCACACTTTTCTTCTTCGTTTGGTGTTGCTTAATTTCACACGTAGAAGGGGAATGGATTGAGAAATGTACATATATAGGGTATACTTAAAGTCTTTTCACCTTTTATATTTTTGAAACGACTGCTTGAATATGCCGTAATCCGGCCTCCGTGATTTTGAGACACTGACTTTCACAGCTAAAAATATTGAGTCCTTCAACTTCCGGAGGGTTTGGCAGAGACGACTTTAAAAGTTTCAGTAGCAAAGGATCTCAAGTGATATATCATTTCAAATGACTAGTTAAAAGGAAATGTGTGTAGCAATGACGGGATCGACATGTTCTTCCTATCCAAAACGGAGGGGGTCAAAGTTTGAAACTTATTTTTGACTCCAAAATTTGGTTCTGAAAAGGTTAAGAAAATCGCTCAAGGCAGCAAAATGTTTGCCTAGTAATGTTATTGAATGTCCTGGCGTGTCTTCTTGCTTGTGCTTCTGAAAGGAACCAGTGTGTCCCCGAAAATCCTCATGTGTTAGCTCTATAGTTTTGCAAAGTCTGCAGGCAAAGTAAAGTCATGTAACTTTTTCTTGAAGTAAGAGTCCGTAATCAATATAATGAATGAAGTTTAAAATTCTAAAGCGATATTGATATTTAGTAGGAGGAGCGATGAGCTACGTCGGACCTTGCCTAAGCGTTATTAAGGGTCAGTTCTAAAATCGACCGCTAAACTTTTAGTCAGCGCTAAGTTGAGGCCAACTCTCATTTTGCGTACTCTCATTGGTCAAAATCAGACTTGGCCTCAACTTACCGCTGACTAGAAGTTTAGCGTCGATTGTAAAACTCACCCTAAGTATAAGGTAGATTTTATACTGGACGACAATTGTGCACTGTAGAGGCGAACTGATCTATGTACGTTTTATTAACTTCTTGCAAAACGAACTTTAAAGTGAAATGTTTCTATCTATAACACTGCTGTGGAGAAGGAAATTTATAGGGTTGGTTAAGATCGTAACCAGATAAAAATCTCTCCTTCACTAAAAGCTGTCAAATATATCTTGTGTCTAGAGCTCATTTTCAACAAAAAGTGGATATTATCGTTATTTGGGGTGATATAGTATAATTGTATATACTTTATTCACAATATTCATTAATTATTATTAGAATCCCTTACATAGTATTCTCATATAAAAGAATAGTCACAGGGCTTTTTGACTTTTGCATTATTTGCAAAATTTTGGGGTTAACATAGCAGGTTTCTCGTGAATCTCTCCAGGAACATCAACACTACAAACTATACAGTAAAGGCGGGTGTTTCCGATCGATTTTGAAGGGAAGTTGATTCCGATCAGATACATTGCCGTCGCAAGAAATGCTGCAGTCTGGTGGACAAATTACGCAACTTTAGTTGGAAAGTGCAAGCGTGAATTGTAGAAATGTATGGTTGTTCTTTGAGTCTATTGACCTCAGAAGCTACTACAAGGTAAAATTGGGTTTATAGATCAAAACGTTGTATTGTTAGAAGCAGTGTTTTGAAGTTTGTTTGTAAAAATCCATTACTTACGATGCAAATGGGAGTAATATACTTGAAAACAGGTCTAACTGTGTGAACAAGGTACATTATCAGAAATGATTGAATTCTGACCTGAGTGTTGCCAACATCGTTTTGAATCTCTTGCAACAATGTCGGGTGATTCCGATCGGATTTAGTAACTGATTCCGACCGCGTTAGACGATGTGATTGCTACTTTAAAACAGCTATTACTTTAAAACAGTAATTAGATTATGTGGATGCTACTTTAAAACAGAATATTTTTCCATACATATTCGGGAAGTGATTCTCTTTGCAGATGGAAAAATACAAAATAATAACGAAAAAGTGTAAGACGGAAGAAGACATGAAGCAGTAAGAGCTTACATGACGTTAACTGCACCTGTAAGTCTATTTTATATTCCCCAGACCACCCATCCAAAACAAGTTTACAGAAGCAATGGATGATAAACAGGGAAAACTAGAAGCAGCTCGGGTTACCCAGGCTTATAAGGTGAACAAGGAATAGCTGGAAGTCCGGATCATCAGGCTGAATAATTTCGCATGAGATCTTATAACTAAAGATATAAGGAAATCTATATTTCTCTTTGCCGAGTCTAATGTATTCGGTAAGAAGTACAGTGGAATTTCTGCTTATTCCAAATGATAATCCACGATACGCTAGACGTGGTGATTGGCTGGATTTAATTTCAAGGTAAAGGGCACAAATGGTATCAGGGTCTGGAACTGTGCCCACCCAGCATCGTGATGCAGTTGGGGAGCTGTTGTGAAGAAAAGGCAATGGTGATCACAGTTGAGAGTTTCTTTCCTCTCCCAACACGTCTGGTTAACGTGTGGATAGTAGATCAACTCCTCCCTGCGGAAGAGGCCTTATCCAGTAGAGGATTGAATATGGCTATGAATAATACATAGCCGATCAGTTAGAATGATTTTGTATATTCCTGTTTGTTCGTGGCAATCGGCATCACCCACCAATGCGGGTGATTCCGATAGATAATACATGTTGATAAATACTGTTACCCATTACACTATCTGGAATTTTTAAAACCAAATGCAAGTATTTGAACATCACAGTAGTTTCTAAACGATGTTCTTCGTCTGACAGCCGTTTGTACCCGAAACGATCGGAATTATTTTCTCTAATAGGTGATCGACTCTTACAACCTACGGAGCCTACCATGGTCCAAAATCGATCTTTTGTATGGAGATTATCTTTAGTTCACAATGGTTCGTGGTGTCTTCAAATCTTGCAATGTTAATTTAACTCATTTCCCGACGTCATAGAATGATGCTATTTTGCTCAGCGACGTACGTCGGGTGACAATACAATATTCCATTGTTACTTTTATATATTTCTATATATTTATATACCAGGGTGAGTCATATGTTCGTAGCGTTGGGTGGCCCCCGCCGACTCGATGCCGGAAAACCATGTGCAATGTTTAGAACAGGTGAAGGTGGTGGTAGCAGAAAGCGTGTCACGTGTCTGTCTTATCACAGCGCTAACGGTGTGTGGGAGGAACTACGCGTTGAATACACAATTGGCAGAACAATGGCTGAGGAGAAACACATGTGTCGTGTGCTTCTGTGCCATTACTGGAAAAAGGGGTTAAATGCAGCAGCAGCAGCCAAGGAAATTTGTGCTTTAGAAGGTGAAGGTACTGTCCACCCGTCAACAGCTAAAACGTGGTTTCAACGTTTTCGGTCTGGTGACACCAGTCTCAATGACAAGTTAAAGAGTGGACGCCCTGTGACGACGGATATCGATGCCCTCCTGAACGCTGTTGAAGGAAACCCAGGAACCAGTACCCGTCAGCTGGCAGATGAGGTCCAGACATCACAAACCAGTGTCGTTCGTCATCTGCATCAACTTGGGTTTCGCTCCAGGCAACCGAGAATAGTTTCCCATGATTTGACTCCCGCTCAAGCTCAACAACGTGTGACCCTTTCTGAAGAACTGCTTCTAAACCCAACTGACGACAGGTTTTGGCGGCGGATCATCACGAATGATGAAAATTGGATCTTTCTTCCATTTCATGACACCGGGAAACAATGTCTTCGACCAGGTACCGAGGTGCAGCCAGTGGTTCAAAGAGGGCGTTTTGAAGAGAAGACAATGCTGTGTGTGTCTGGTGGAATTTCGAAGGTCCAGTGCACTGGGAGCTCGTTCCACATTGTCGTTCCGTAAATGGGACATTGTATGCTGAACAGCTTCAACGGGTATACGACATTGTGCGCCGTCGTTATACAGCACTGGTGAACCGAAATCGACTGCTACTCCAATTTGACAACGCTCCATGCTACAGGTCAAGAAGAGTCCGCCAGCACATTGCGGACATGCATGGCGTGGACATTTTACCACACACACCTTACAGTCCCGACCTTACGCCATCTGATTTTCATCTGTTTCGTTCCATGGCACAATTTCTGCGGGTCAGACAATTCCATTCCGTGGATGATGTGATAACTGGCATTACTGAGTTCTTTGCTTCAAAGCCTACAGCCTGGTATCGTCATTGGCTTGTCACTGGTGGAACGTTGGAGAAGGACCATACAGTGTGATGGGATGTACTTAACCGAATAGGCTTCTGTGGTACAGGGGGAGGCGGGTGCTGCACATTATCCATGAAAACACTACGAACATATGACTCACCCTGATAATTTAAAAGCATATTTATTTATTTTTAATTCGGACTTCTTTATACTAAAATAAATACTTTCTGCCATGCTCTTGGGTTTAACGAGGTGCAGAACACGTTAGGATTTGGGTCACAAAACACTGACTTGAGGAAACGTATCAGAACACCGAAATAGCTCGATGAAGGCCTCCCCCCTTTCCTTTACACATATCAGCTGCTATCCTAAACTATGTAGCTTCTGAAAATAGCTTCATTTCATCTACCCATCTTGCATTTAGACGTCGTCTCGGTCATTTCCTTTCCCTGGGAATCCAATGTAATACATTTTTCGTCCATCTTCCAACTGTTCGTCTAGCTATGTGACCCGCCCATCTCCACTTCATCTTCTTCGTAGTCTTGATTATATATTCTACCTTTGTTTGTGCGCGAATCCATTCAATAGTCCATCCTAGTTATTCCTAGCATGCATCTCTCCATTGCTCTTTTTGTAACTCTTAAGCTTTGAGTCGTTTGCTCATTCAATGTCCAAGTTTCGCAGCCGTACATCATCACAAGTAAGACACATTGATAATAAACTTTACGCCTCAGACACATTGGTAGTTTGCTTTTGAAAATAAAGTGTAGTCTTATAAAGGAGCTCCAGGCCATTTTACTTCCTCATAAGTCAATTTGTCATTCGATGTTTTTAGCTGGCCTAGGTAAACATACTCATCAACTGTGCCTATTGTCTCTCCATTGTTTTTTATTTCCTTCCTTCCCCATGTTGATTGTACATTACGTTTGTTTTACTTAAATTTACTTTAAGGCCTATTTCGAACATTCCCTGCACAACTCTTCTATTATGGTTTGTAGTTCTTCTGCACTTGAAGCAAACAGGACTATATCATCAGCGAATCGTAGATGATGAAGATATCACCATTGATCTTTATTCCAACTTCATCAAAGTTTAAATTTGACTATTAAACCGTCCTCTAACGGCTACCCTACCAGGAACTTGGTCATTCTATTCAAGAAATGTAACTCACACGGTGTCCTATACTAAGAAAAAGTAAAACCGATTGAAAGTACATTTTGAAATTTTGATACAAAACTGAAAATTGTGAGAGAAACAAACTTTTGTGAAACGTGTTTAACTGTGTATATTTATGAAAATATACTTTTTAAACATGGTGTTTTTAATATAAAATGTGTGTACCACTTTGTCGACAGCTCATTTTATCGACAGGCAAGTTTCCTCCAGTAATAATTTTGTCAATATATAAATAATCCCATCAACAGCTCAAATTTGAGCCTATTCATTTTGCCTACAGCTAACTTACGTTACGGGTTTGTAACGGGAAATTACATTTGTATTCATGTAGCAACGTAACCATCAAAGTAACTGCGTTTGTAATTTTCCAAGTATTGTGTAGACTACGTACATTTAATTATGGCCAGTATGTGGACATTGTCACTGTTAAATAAAAACTCAACTCATCACTTGTCTTTATTATCATTTCAACAAGTTTTGACCCAATTCTTTAGAAAGTATTATGCTGTAGTCTTCTGAGCATATTAAAATTTACACCATTAAATCTTGTTTCTCTTTTAAGTATGTAAATTTAAAAAACTGCTGGAAGTCTAATTAAATAAAGGAACCTGGTCTTGTAAACCAATTATATGCGGTAAATATTTCATGTCACATAATGGTATTAATTTGTGAATATCATGAGCAACAAATTTACTAAATAAAGATCAAAAGTTTACTGCCCGATGTTAGAAAAACAATTTATTATTTAACTCGCATATTTAACTCACTTTTAAAGCACAACCCAACGTTCCGAAAACGTCTGTATCCTTTATCAAGTGTACTGTTAACAGAATCATTTTTTTAAATACGTGAATACTTATTTTTGCTAGACCATATTTATTTGTTTATTAAGAGCGTTATTTTTGTTTTCTTTAATTCTGTATGTAACAGTTACATCATCATCACTATGTATAAATTATGCTTTCACTTTAATTGTCATGGCCATGAAGAAGTTATATTTCCAATATGCAACAGCAAATATACGAAACTTCTTTATTCAATTTTCTTTCTTCCTGTTTCAATATTTTGCTAATTCTCTGTTGTGGAGACCCGTTACCTGCACATATTTGGGAAACATATGAAGAAGAAACAACTGCACCGACATCGAACAATAGTTAATTACTTGTCTACTTGAAGAAAGGGAAAGACCACCCTCAGATAGAAGGCGCTAATGGACACAGAGATTTCCATTCGTGTAACACTTTCCTACTGGTGACATTTTGGCTTAGGTCATGAGCTGGAAAAATCTCAACAACGCGAATTTGATCACGTACGATTTTCACACCTCTTCAAGAAGATACCAACGATCTTCCAGGGCAGACAACGGCACCTACATTTGTGGATTTCAACGACGAATGAGAGCTGATGTTTTGAAAATTTGGATTCCGGAGGAGGACAAGAGAACGAGCACGGAAGAGTATAAAGAACTTTTGGGACAGTGTGAAATGTTATCGACGTTACATTGAGTCCATCGAGAGTCAGCAATCGCGCTTACATGAAAACTATCTCCGTACGACGTTTACTTTTTCTCGATACGGTGTAAAACAAGTGCGATGCGTTGCTAACTTTTCCCTAGATGCTAACCCAAAATCCGGATAATTCTTAGCTGTTCTCCCTCCGACGTGAACCAAATTATATACTCTCATCATGAATGGTCGTGCCGATTGTACGAGTTACAGTGGTGTTCATAAACCGCAGTGGGCAAGTATATCAGTGTTATTGGTGAAATGGACAGATCCTGTGCTTCATATTTGGAACTGTGTTAGAGCAGTACGATCTCGCATCCCAGAGACGACGCCAGAATTGAACGACGGACGCCTGAATGCCAAGATGTCTCCAGCTAAGTACTCATCTAACCAGGTAACTTCGTTCTTTTACAATCTGACGATCACCCTGCTGTAATATTATTTGATGTAATATATTGCTCTCCTGATGTATAGTAGAAGGACAAATGGACTAGATGCATATCTATATAAACAGCTAAATAAAGCATATTAATATAAACGTAAACACTTCCGGTAAATCTCATATATATATTTGTTCCATTTGAGCAATCGTATATCCAAATAATTTACACAGTATAATCAGAAGTACAAATCTTAAGGAGAACACCAAACATATGCATCTTATACGTATCAAACATGGCTGGGAGTGTTTACCTTAACAACAGCCAGAAACAATAAAAGATCGAATCAATATTGCCAATAGAATATCTTCATATTACTACATTCACCCCTGCCTCGTAGGAGAAAAGGATTTCCTATGAAATCTAAAGATAAGGAAACAAAGTATACCTATAAAAAGGATAATATCACAATAGGTTAAGTTCTTATAATCGTAGAAAAGATTAAGTTCGATTGATTCAGTCAAGGTTAGATTTGATTAATTTCGTAATATTTCTATGACTTCGATTCGTTCATGATGTTGAAAAGAAGAGAGACACTTACTTCAATAATAATATTTGGATGAAAAACATGAATGTTGAGCTATCTAACCGTGTAAACAAGTACAAAATCACCTAACCTAATGCAAACAAAATCAGTTTTATCAAAAATTGAATTGAAATTTCATTCAATACATAGACTAGTTCCATTTGTAAATTGCTAAGTTAATGATTTCTCACTTCCACAATGTAAATCAAATGATCACAAACTTAAATATCTTCTTGCTTCTATTTTACTGGAACCACAGAATACAAAAGCTTCAACAGCAAAACATATTTCCAAATTATATCAACCAAACAATGCTTAATCTTCGCTGATAATTTTTCACAAAATCACCTGCCATGGACAATGACAAAAACTTCTTACTTGCATCCATTGGAGTATACAGTAACTTGATGGCTATAACTTGTAGCGTTATGTCATCCCATAGACTAAATTGTAAACAAATCTTAAATCTTTCACTTCTCATCGCGTAAACAGGTGGTTTCATTTTACAATATCTTCCTTATTTTATTTCTCAACTTTCTTAACCCAATCATTGAAACTCCTTTACTCCCATCCAAAATAACAATATAGAATCATTTCGGAGTATAGTTTAGTTATGTCGCTCGCCCTAAGTCTTCTCCACTTGATACCTTTGTATCATATATTCATCCAATTATCATCTTTATGTTTTCTTGTTTGTCTATGGAAGTTCAACACCAACCCTTGTCAGTAGACTGAAACTTCCCACCCGTAGCCTACATCACCAACAACATTTTAACTTAATCTGAGACTTGGCTCTATTTGCTTCCTTTAGATTCACCTAATCTAATAACAACATAGACCAATCTCCAAAACACATTTGAAATCTTCTTTGGCTTGGTTCTACTTGCTTGAGTTTGGATTATTCTGATCCAATAACAACATAGAACAACTTATTAACATCTTATTGCGGTCTCATCATTAATAACTTTATCAAAAAATTTCAACCTAATTCTTCTTTCGGCTACTTGAAGCATCTTCAAAATCATCTCGAATTCAATATTATTATAGAAATCAACTTGGATCCCATAAATTTGCATTCAAAACTTATTGAAGAAAATTTGTCTATTAGTGTAGATGAAAACTGTATATTTCGTTCAGCTTTACGAATCTTCAATAACCGAATTTATTAAAAATTAAAATATACTCCTTAGAATAAAAATAGTATAAAAATTGATTCTTGAAGAAACATCCAATAGGTGGAAGTTATCAATTACTTAATTTTTCTTCTTATCATTTTTCAGCGAAGATTTGAGTAGATCTGCTTCAAGTAATTACCAACTGAAATGTAAATCCCTCGTTGGACGCATAGATTCAACTGCGTCCAATTATGTTGTAATATCATTTGATGTAATATATTGTTCTCCTGATGTATAGTCGAAGGACGAGTGCACTAGATGCATATGCATATAAATAACTAACTACAGCATATTAATATAAACGTAAACACTGCCAGTAAATCTCATATATATTTGTTACATTTGAGCAGTCGTATATCCAAATAATTTACACAATATAATCAAAAGTACAAATCTTAAGGAGAACACCAAACATATGCATCTTATACGTATCAAACATGGCTGGAAGTGTTTACCTTAACAACAGCCAGAAATAATAAAAGATCGAATCAATATTGCCAATAGAATATCTTCATATTACTACACACCTCAAGGCCAGAGTTCGAAAGAAAAGGAACAACCTTTTCTCCAGCTCATCGCAGCAGTGTAATGGAGCTGAGCAAGCGTAGGCCACCCTTTGACTTTCCATCAGTTCGGACATGTTCTGTGAACATAATCAGGAGATGTTTTACACCACCAAAGAACCTGCAAAGTTTTTCTAAAAGCTTCTTTACTTATTTTTGTAGACTTAAAAAGAATATTAACAAAGGTATAGTAGAGTTATGCCCGAAATGTCTCCGGTGCCGTTCCTTAGAATAAACTCTTATCCGTTGCACGACCCCGCAACCTGGTCCAGCTAGTAAAGAACAAGTTTGGGAAATGAGATAAACTTTTTTGTTTTGTTTACCTAAATGTAAGTACTGCCTTTCTGTGTTTTTGACATTTGTTCACAGAAAAACCATTGCACTATGCTTGCCAACATTTATTTTTGCACAGCCACGTTAATTCGAACCGATATCATTCGGACAGAACAAATATGGTGTAAAATATTTCACTGGAATAAATTGCAACCGCATTCAAGTTCTTCTTGATATTCCGTGCATATAAAACTTCGTGAGGTCATAATTGTTAGGTATCATGTCTGTGTTTAATGTATTATAAATATATTGATTGTCGATTATTACTTTCTTATATACGTTGTAAGAGAAACCTCAGCATAGTAAAAACAATATTGTGTGTTCTTTTATTTTTTTAACTGAAGCTGAAGATCGTTTAAGAAGAGAGCACCGTAGTGATCTCGTTTGGGATCTCGTCCGGCTGAATAGTTAATGGTACCTGGGGTCCGCTCCCACATCGTTTTAGTGCCATTTGTCAAAACAGGCTTCGTATAAACATAGATTCGGCGTTTGCAGTAAACCCGACTTTTTCTGTATTTAGGTGTTTATGTAAAAGTAAGTTTTTTTTAAAGGAATTTCGGTAGCAATCACATTTGTTTGGACAAGAATGCATCTCTAATTCAATATAGAGATCAAGTTCAATTATTGTTATTACTGTTTTATATCATTCTGTATAATGTCAATGATGTGGTTGTTCTAGAGTACGCGAGAACTGGCCAGTTTTTCAGCTGAGAAAAATTCAGATGTTAAGTAAGGGTGATCACTTTTGTGTAGATATATGTGTGTGTAGAATGAAATATAATTAGACTTAAGGCAGTAATTACCCATTGTCTCTTCACAATGTTTATGCATTTATATGTTTAATCCATTCAGTGTCTGCAAATGCTTAGTTTAGTGTCTTGCCTATTATTACTTGTTTGTCTTACATAAACTAAAATGTTTTAGATACTTCCCCCAATATCGTATGACCCTCCACTATCCATTCTACTTTCAAACTCTCCACTTTCGTCTCCCGTAATTTCAATCAAGTTTTGTCCCTATTCATACTCTGTCTTCTCAATATACGCATTTTGCGGACCACATGGTATATATTGTTCTCAGAGAAAAACTCAGCTCATACAGTAACGTTAAACGTTCAGGTTACATGATCTAATATTAAACAAGTATTTTTTTCTGGTGTTCTATCGTAAGAAAATAACCCTTTCAGCATGTATGAAATATTAGTGCCTTCTCTACTTCTAGCCAGGTATTATTTTAAATTTCGTTTGGTTACATGTACCAATCAAAACACCACTAGAGGAGAAACTTTCTAATAGGAGCAATATACGTGTCCAATCAGCCAGACTGCACAGATTAATATGACTGATTCTTTTGTGTCTTGTTGCTAGGCGACGAGAAATATCAGTTAACTGTTTTGTTTTTATCTGATTCATATGGATTGGAATTTATCAGATATAAAAATCTGTTCATTTTGTTTTCGTAGGTTCCCGATGTTTATTTTCTGAAAATATATATTAAGAGTTACATTAGCTCCTCCGTACCTAATTTTGTACTGGCTAGAAGAGGGAACGGTTAAGTTCTTTCTGTGTGTATAAAATTCATTTGCATTCAAGAGTAAATCGATTATCTCCTTCTTAATTATTTGTAAACAATAATTAACTAAACCAATCATCATTCGGACATACTCGTCCAGGGACCTCATCCGTAAGCTCCTTTTTGTATTGTTGTTGATTTTTTTTAAGTTTGATAAAGTTTAACACTGTTTCCCAAGTAATTGTTTCATTTAAAAAGGTAAAATTGAACATCCTTTCTCTTGATCTTACGTCCTTTATTTTTGTATTATCATTTATTTATTTTCTACTAATACGACCACCAATCACACTCATGGTAGGGAATTTAGACTGAATCTTTTTTTTACAGCCTTAGAGAGCAGCAGAACGTTTCAACATTTATTTTTTTAAGAATATTAAACAAGTACTTTTTGTCTGGTGTTCTATCGTAAGAAAATACTAAGGGATGAGTTCTATCTAAGTAAGGGATGAGTTTCGTAAATTCCATTGTCCGCGAACGTTGTTCAGTTTCTTGTACATTAATTTTTGACGTAAATCCAGTATATCCAATTAGTGGGGAAAGCAGAACATCATATTCTTGGAGCATCCATATGGGCAACGATGGTGGAATTTACGACACTTATTCCCGGTATCAAACATTAATTTTATACTCGTTTCATCGCATATCATCAACAAAGAACCCACTCCTCTCTCCCTCTCTATCCTTCTATTTGGTCAATCTCCCTAAAGCCCTGGAGCCGTTCTCGGGGAGTTTTGGATCCGATTTTTCTTTTCGAGTAACATTTATTAAAACCTATCCGAAAATATTTGTCGCCGCCTGTGATTGCTTGTTCTACAAGCAAAAGTAGTGGTTACATATACATGAAGACGTTTCTCCAGTCTTGGATTAAGTTTCCGTATTCGTTTACATTAACATTATTCGGAATGTAACAAATGCGATATCCTTCTCTATATACAATAAATGTAGCAAGAATGATGTATGTGTGCGTCTACTGAATTTCGTGTTGAAGCACAGTAAAGGACTTAAGTCATTTAGTCCAAAGTCCGATTTGTACAATTTCCGGAGAGGGGGAGAAATTTTTTCAGAGAGTAGAATACCGATTTTATCCGTTCATATCCCAAGCTAGGGGGATAGTTCAGAAAGCAGAGCCAAGGAAGATTTTTGCAGATTGGAGGAAATTCCATCCATCCCTCGTTACAAATCGAACAATGATTTAGTCATTACTGCTCAACTGCAGATTGATTAAAAAAAGGAAACTATCACCACTGCAACAAATATCTGTTTACTATCTTTGAAATCTCAACAAAAGCATACACCGACGAAATATCATAATTTAGATATATTTCAATAGTGACCAACAATAGTGTATTCTGCTATTTACAGTGTATTTGATAAAAGTGTATCTCGTAGAAAACCATCAACGAAAAATTATCCGTGTTGGGTTACAAAAGAAATAATTAGCAAACTAAAACTTAAAGCCTATTATCGTAGTAAAGCATAAGAACTCTGATTTAAATAATCAATTTTATTTAAGTGAATTTATTAGATTGCGCAAGGAAACAAAGAAAGAAATTGCTAATGTATATAACTTGTATATATTAAACAACCAAAATCGATTCGCTGCTGATCCAAGCCAATTTTGGAATTTCGCGAAAAGCAAATCAAGATATCTTCCTACCAGTCCAGTTTCATTTAATGGCAAGCTAATCGATGATAATGATGATATATCTAACACTTTTGCCCACTTTTGCTTTCTATTTTCGGTACATATACAGAGAAAGTTGCACTGAATTCAAAACAATGGAAATAGGAGATTGTATCTATTCAAGTAATAGACTTAAAATCTGTCGATTTCTCAGATAGGTATGAAAGAGGTAGAAGTGGCAATTAAGAAGTTAAAACCTAAAAAGGTAACTGGTCCAGATGGCGTGCCCCCTTATGTAGTGAAAGGACGTGCGGAAATATTGAAATATTCGCTGTACATAATATTCAATCTTTCATTACGCACATGCAAATTTCCACAACAGT
Source organism: Lepisma saccharinum (assembly GCA_022664845.1). NCBI lineage: Eukaryota > Metazoa > Arthropoda > Insecta > Zygentoma > Lepismatidae > Lepisma > Lepisma saccharinum. Next base: position 63,873 of record JAGDQP010003407.1, read on the forward strand.
GCAAAGAGGCTTTAGTATGCCCAATACCGAAATCCAGTAATTCAAAATAAATTGAAAATCATAGACCAATAACCATTCTTTCAGCGTTCGCTAAAGTTTTTGAAAAGTGTCTCTATCACCGTATTATAACTCACGTTGGACATGTAATATCAAACTCACAGCATGGATTTATGCAGAACAAATCAACGTCTACAAATTTAGTAATAATCACGGATTTTACAGCTAAAACATTAGATAATGGCGGTCAGGTTGATGTTATATATACTGATTTTGCCAAAACATTTGACACAGTAGACCATTGCATATTACTTGCCAAACCTAAGCACTTCAATTTTACGGAAACCTAGTCAAACGTCTTTCATCTTACAAAACAGTGTACAATCCGTTCTCTACAGAGAATTTGTATCAAAGGAATTTCAAATGACATCAGGAATACCTCAGGGCTCAAATTTAGGCCCGTTACTATTTTTATTATTCATAAATGACATCCCGGATTGTATAGTAAACTCTGAAAAACTATTATATGCACATAATCTTAAAATAGTTTCTAAAATTGAATCAATTAAAGATTGTTATCAATTACAAGTAGATTTAGATAGTATAAATAGGTGGTGTCACAGAAATAAACTAGACTTAAATATCAAAAAATGTACTTCGTAGACATTTACTAGAAAATAAAAATTTATTCAGTTTCCTTACTCAATCAATAACACTATTTTACCAAGACCAGAAGTAATAGAAGATCTTGGGGTTGTCTTTGACTCTAAATTAACGTTTGTCATGTAAACAATATAACTGCAGAATCATTCAGAATTCTAAGATTTATTTATAGAACAGCAAATGACTTCAGAATGACTAGTACGTACCAAATGTTATATTATTCATTGGTTCGACTGAAACTTGAATATGCATCCATCATCTGGAATCCCATCACTCAGATTAATTGTCAGAAAATAGAAAAGATTCAATATAAATTCCTCAGACTTCTAACGTACAAAACAACTGGCTTTTATCCTAAATTTGAACATTATGTAAACCTAATTCAGAATTTTGAACTCCTTACGCTGGAGAATAGGAGAATGATGATTGACTCACTCTTTCTTTATAAATTAATTCATAACTGCGTAGATAGTACAGACTTACTCTCTGAAATCCAATTTCGGATCCCGGATACTAGAACCCGAATGGATAACAAAGGCCTTTTCCACTGTAGAAAAGCGCAAACTGAGATTCTGAAAAAGTCACCCATTTGGAGAATGTGCTTTTCGTACAATAAATTATGTGGAATGAAAAACCAGGTAGACATATTTAATCAAAGCCAAAGAAGTTTTCAGAATAATTTCATAAAATTATTCTAAAGCAAGCAAAGTTACTATACTAAGTTCTAGTTTATAAACATAGGATGACCAAAGAGAAAACAAAGCTTACGATGGGCACATACAAACCTAAAAGGGAATTATAAAACATTTAATTATATTTGTATTATCAGTCTTATCTTATTCTTATATCTATATTTGTATATTTACTTTGTGTTTTTACATTGAATAGAATTAACTTACATATATTACGTATTCGTTACTACTCCACTTGAATTAGCTATGTTAATTTTAAATTTGGATTTATATTGTGATGTAGTTCTCTTGTGTTTAGTATATGTTGTGTTTATATTTTGTTGATACTATTGACATTATGGATTGATTATATGTTACTAAGCAGTCCTGGTAATACAAAAAACTAAATTGTAATTTACTTTTTACAGAATACCATAACTGTTTATACACGCCCGTTGTATTCTCCCTAAATAAATAAACAAGTAGAGAAATCCATAACAGGTTTTAACACCAGATGAAAGTTAAATTATTTTCTTAAAAACGCATACATTTATTTCAGGTAATAATGTTTATTTCTTTCCTAGACTAAAAGAATTTTATTATTTCCTAATTTCTTTATGCAGTTAGTACTAGACTGTGTTATCACTTAAGTGGCCTCTTTAGGGTATCGCTTTCTTTCCTACTTTCCATCATGCATGTCTATAGGTTCTTCGAGATAGTGGCTATGTCTAAACGATTCCACTAACTGCGTCAAATTCTAAGACAATTTTCACAAACGGCATTATTTTCAAAACCTGAAAATTAATTAAAGTCCTGAAACTTTAGTGACTTTATTATTTATCACTATTTCGTAAATATTGATTGGGTCTGCAATCTGTCGAATTCTAAGACTTTTACCTGGTATGTGATAACAAATTTGAAAAACTTGAAACTTAACCCGAAGAATACGAAATTTCCAAACATAAATAATGTCCTAATTTGCTTAAAAATTAAAATAGGTTCGAAATTTACAGCAAATTCTAAAACCGTATTAACCGAATAACATTTTTATACGCAAACCTGATTTAACATACGATTTATCTTCCTTAATATTGTCAAGGAGTTAGATTCGTCTTCTTCCTCTACCTGTCGTTCCCTCAATTATACATTCAATTGCATTCCTCAGTATACATCCTCTGCACAGTCAATGTTCTCTTTCTCTTCTTTTTGTCTACAGTATTGTTCGCCCCTCGCCTACTCTATTCAACACTTCATTTCTTATCTTCTGTATCCAGCTGACTTCTCCATTCCATTGTTCTCCATGTCCACATTTGAAAAGCTTCAAATTTTCTTCCTTCGTTCTTTCGTAGACTCCACGTTTCTTCTCCATACAACATAAAACTTTATAGAAAACAGTTAACCTCTTCCTCAAATCTTTGTTCATCGATCCGCACAAAAGTGAACGCGTGTTTCGCCATTGCTATCACCCCTTTATCTATTTTTCACGTTTCACATCCTCATTTACAATACTTCCCAAATACGTGAAGCTGTCTTTTTTTTTTTTTTAAAGCGTGATCTTGTTTATATCCTATATTTATTATATTACGATATTTTTTGGTCTTCATTTATAGTCGAAAATTTTCTCACTTATCTACAACCGGATTCGAACTTACAATGTTTTGATTTGTTGTCTATTGTCTTTTGCATTTCACCGTCGGTTTATCCATACGTCAATCATGCTTTTCATTAACTCAGACGTGAAATGTGATGACATTGACAGTCTTTTCGTTACAGAATGACTTTCTAACGGCCCAGGGAAATCTGACCGTGCAATTCGGAAACTCCAACCAAGAAGTGGTCCTAACCTGGACAATACCCTGGGTGGATGACGTCACCGTTATAGTCCCCGACCCAGCATTACCTGAGTGAAGTCACGCCATTTGGAACTGTTTTTTTTATTATTCCAAGAATCTTTTCTTGACCGGAGCGGAGCCTCAGCGATAAAGAAATTGAATGTAGTAGGAACAAACGGAGAAGTGAAGTACAAACTTTATAGATGTTAGAAACCTTTCAATATCATCCTTTCAGTAAAAGTTGTGTGGAGAGAGCCTAACTATATTCTTATAGGTGGATTAAATGACTGCGGCGTTGTCTGGAGAAAGTCTATTCGATATCAGGAAAACATAATCTTTTAAGCATCGTTATTGCAATAAGGTGACTTTCGTTGCTCATCTTTCAATAATTCATTTCGTCTCAGATTTTTAAATAATTACTGTGAGTATTGGCTATTATCATTTTCCTTGTCTACATATTTTCGTATATTATTTTCCTTATTTGTGTTTTAGTATACTGGTATTTTCGCATAATTTCTTTATTTGTGTACTTTCATTTAAGAAGAAAAGGCCATATGGAGAAGGACTTAGGTTTTGCATAAACTTCGCTGTAAGGATTTATTCTTATCGTCATATCACAAAGTGAAAAACATTCTATATGAGAATTCATACAGGCGATATCAAAGCAAAATGGCTTTATCTCACATGAGAAACTGTTTGTGTAATCTACTCGTTTACTTAGTTTTCACATGAGAATTCATTTTCAAAACGTGTGAATATTTATTGAACAACGGACCTCATATACTAGTGAATAACCAGAGCAAGAAGTGTTAGTTGGACAGCAGGACAGAAGTTGCGAGTCATAGATCTTAGAATATTTTTCAATATTTCATAAAGAACATTTGAAGAAACTGATCATATAGTTCTCAAATGCATAATTCCATATTTGTTTGGCACTGTGTAGTCTGTGAATGTATCTTTTGATACGACAGTAGTGATAAAGAGAACTAAAAGTGTTGTTATCTTCGAAAAACCTTTATGAAGCCATCGTTTCATTTAAAGATTTACAAACTCGTTGTACCATTCCTTTCTTGAAAACTTTGAGTAATCGCTGAGTTATTTCTCTTTACAATTCAGATCCTCAATTTTAGATTGTGGAACCCCTTCCTCGACCCGAATGCACGTCATAATGAGCACATGAAAGGATAACATGCCGAGATAACAAGATCATCACAATAGGTGCACCGGTCGTAGCACGGTGGAAATAATGTAAAAACCTAATATAAGCATGTCTCAAAGGAAACAAAACGTTAAAAAAAAGTAAGCTTACATCACATTCTGCATTCTCCAATGCCGAGCACAATTATCATAGGCGATATAGAAAAAGAATAATAAAGCATGCGTAGAAAATGATCTCATCGCAGTGCAGAGAAGTGAAGAACAAAAGACATGGACCTATGTGATCAAGTATTGTTCAGTAGCAGTTCCAGTGGACAGCAAAAGCTCGTCCCACACTATAGAACATATACATATTCATGATCATGAGAATGACTCACTTCAAAATAAATTCAAAAAGAAGGAAACTCATTAAACGATGGATCAATGGATTGGAATCGGATGGTACTTGACTTCAAGGCGATGTGAGCTCTGAGTGACTTTATGTCTAAGTCAGGAAGAGTTATACAACAGAAGAAAGTGAACGGTTTAAATATACAAAATAAACGCAGTATTTCGAGTAAACTCAGTAATGTAAATTGTCCTTAATTTTGAATTTGAATGTAATTTTAAAGCCCTGATGTAGACTTGGCTCAGGCCGAATGAATGATGACGAGAGAATTGGTGAAATGAAGTAAATGGGAGGAAACGGGATTACCCGGACAAAACCTACGTACACAGCGTTCATCTAGCACAAAGCCCACGTGGCACGATCCGGGATCGAATCACCGAGGCTTTAGATTGTCCTTAATATTCAAATAGAACAGTCAAAATGGTGTCCGATTTGTAATATTACGTTTGAAATATATGATTAGATTTTGAATTCAAATACTCCAATAAGTATTATTCTATCTTGCCCAAGATTTTTTCAAATGACGTCACCGGCACAAATCTGGGCCAGGACGCTCCCACTTTTCTTTAATGCTTCCATGTCTGACGCTCTGAGGTGCACTAAGCCTTCTGCCACAGTGTCATGAGTTTTCCTGGGCACCTTGTGAGATAAAGGCAGTCGAGCGTAAGACTAATCACCTTACATGACTTCGTGCCATATGTTCTTGCTCACCGGAAAAACACTATCGGTATTCTTACTCTAGGATAGGGAGGACAAGGCTCTCGACCTACCACTTCATCATCAAACTCCCTTTCTGGAAAATCCTTGTTCACAAAAACTAGTGAACAGAACAAATCAGATTTTGTATTTCGCGAAACATAGTTCAGCCCCTTTGGTTGAGATTGGAAGGACAAGGCTACTGACATCACCTTATACTCCTAACTTACTAGAACGAATAGGGAGGTTAAGACTGCGTAAGTGCATATTCCTGAAAATATACTTGTTCTTTGTTCACTAAGAGGAGTAGGATAAACAATTCAGATTTGCCTCTAACTAAGATTCATACTACCGGAGGGATTTCCCTAGTCACCTAGAGGAACAGGGGCAATTCTGCAGGAAATTCTGACTCACTACATGAAGAGGCAATATATCTAGTTAGACATTCTATTGAAAACAGAAGGGAGAAGGATTTTTTAAATAGATATTTCCTATGTTATACCACGCAAATGCCGGAATAGTATCTGAACTAATAGTATCGTCGCTGGCCGTGGAAAGGTCATCAGGTAGGGAGCTTATCCCTCTGACGCAGGGACGTATGCAGAGGGCGGGGTCCTAAGAGTCCGGACACCCCAAGAAATTCAGATTTCTTTCTCAAATGTTTATAATTTTTGGTAAAATTACATGTATTTTACGTAAAGTTCACACCCAGGTAGATCACGGACCCCTTCAAATCAACTTCTGGGTATGTGCCTGCTCAGACGTAACAAACTTAGACCAAAGAATATTGTTCAACACTTAAACGAAATGTTTAAATAAACAAATTTAACGTTTTTAAAATTAGAAATTTCATATTGTTATTGATTTGTAGGTATTGTTATAGTCGACCAACGTACAAATGTATTACAGTTTTAAGCAGAACGTTAACCACAATACTGAGCAGATAGAAATAACTACTTCTCAAAATATTTTGAATTGATGTTGGTTTATTTCCATTATTTTGAATTATTAGGTTTATTTATCATTAAGAGTAAAAAATATTGACCAGTAATTCCCCTGTGGGGATGTAACCCCAAAAATTCTCGACAACAACCGCAACTTTAATATTTTTGCTGTGAAAATCAATAGACACCGTGCAAAACTTCACTTACACCCTCCTAATTTTAACTTTACACCACCCCTCAAACTAAAAATCCTGGTGGAAATCCTGATATTGGCGATCTGGGATTTATAAAATAATGGCAATACTGATTGTAGAATAGCACTATATTATTACAAAAGTGACTATTCTGTACTGCAAGTTAGAAGTCCATAGTACTACGAGATCATGCGAAAAATTACGTGGGGTAAAAACTTCACTAATATAATAAATGAGTGCATAGAATAAAATTAGCCCATATCTAATTACTATTACAAAAATATACGAATGTTTAGTATCAGTTTTAAAATATCCATGTCAAGGCACATGGCTCTCTTGCGCTATTGCCTGCGGGCGCTCAAGACCAAGAAAATTATCTAATATTTTCCTGTAATTATCATATGCTCTGGATTTCTGAATTCAAAGAATAATGCTCAGTGAGTGGCGCTAAAATGAATTTTCTACAATTAAATTCTCTATCACCTTTCTCCACAACCGGATACTTCAAGGACACGAGAATAATGCAATAACTAGGCTATTGGAGGAAGAGCAATTATAGCAGTTTGTAATATATGTTGCAGCCAAGCCAAACAATTGTATTATATTGTGTTTTATTTTACGCATAAGCTGAAATATACAGCTTAATTGTTCTATGGGTGAAACTAGACTGTAACCTTGACTGAAAATTGTGCCCATAAAATTATCATCGGCGAAATAAGACGGTAGATTAAATAAACTGTCAACGAACTATACTTATCAATGAAATTAGCTGTCTACAAAACGTACCTGTCGACAGAGTGGCTTGTCGACGAAACGTACCTGTCGACAAAGTAACTTGTCGACGATGTGAGCTGTCGACAAAGTGTTTTGTCGGTGATACGTTCCAAATCTACAAAACGTACTTGTCGACAAAGTGGCTTGTCGACGAAGTGAACTGTCGACGAAACGTACCTGTCGACAAAACGTGCCTGTCAACGAAGTGAACTGTCGATAAAACGTACCTGTCAACGAAGTGATGTCGACAAAGTAATCTGTCGACGAAATGATTGTCGACAAAATGAACCGAATATCCCTTTTATCCGTAATAACTGTTGTCAATTTAACATGTTGGGGTTGTATTAATTGTAATTTGACTGTTATCTTGATTTTAATATTCTATAATGGAAAAAAGAAAACATGTTATTTTTCAAATAAAAAAAATAACAGCTGCAAATTAACAGAAAACTGAAAATCGTAACAGTGTTTTCCATTCCGGGCCCATCTGGGTGTATGTGAAAGGAAGCGTCCTACCATTAGATTATACTTGTCCCATTTTCGTTCTGATTACAGCTGCAGTATAGAATCAAAAAGGATCAAACACTCTTAATAAAAAATTGCTTAATATGTACTTGGAACATAAGTTTCCGCTATATTGTTATTGTGTAGATGGCCTATTTCCAGAAAAGGGAGAACAAAGTCCTAAATAGTTCCCTGCAAAATAATAATAAAAAAAAGGCTGGAAATTAGAATCAACAGACACATAGCAATACGTGGGGGTTTTATGTCCCAAAAAAGGCTAAATTAGGTTCGAATCAGGATAAACAGTTGATCCTCAGATTACTTATGTCATAAGTCTGAGAATAGAGCCCAGCTCTGACTTGAGTGCAGAGCAAGATATACGCTATGGAATTGTCATCGGAGCACCTCGATGGACGATGGTGGATAATGATGCACCTTGTTTTTGAGAACCATAAACTGTTCGTTCATATAGAAGTTGAACAGAGCGTGTTTCAGTAAGTGGCCTCGTATTTTGAATATCAATTGACACGTAAGTTAGGGTTTGTTTCTTGTATAGGCAGGTTTCAGCTCAAGCAAGGTTCCAATTATCTGATTTTGTTGCTGTATAGAAGCGAGAGGAACATATGAGTAATATGATACTCCGATCCAAGTATTGAAGAAGGTTTTATTGAAACTTAATTTCTGTTGAACGTATTGCATTTCAAGAAATAATCAAATTATTGTATTCGTTACATATCATCGTTTGTGTATTGTGCGTGTAAAATTGATGTTAATGTGAAAAGTAGTTATGGAAATAGGATACTGATACTCCCTACAATTGGCTTCAAAATCGTCACAGAACGTAATAAAAGTAATCTATATCTCAATTTCTCTTTTTTCGAACAGAAAATAAACAATTTAATAAACGATTATTTTTCAAAGAGTTACCTTCCCAATAAATCGTAAAACAGCCAAAGAAGTATATAAATAAGGCGTAAATATAGATCCAAATAATTAGTGACCCATATCAATGTTACCTGCATTATCTAAAAAAAAGTACAAGTAATTGTGTATTGTCGATTACAGGTGTATTTACAGAAGTTAAACGTTTTTCATAGATATTAATAAGGATTTCGCAAAGGATCGTAGACAATGTGCGGTAACAGACGTTGTTATTAAAGTAGCGAATAAGAGTGATGAAGGTAACATGACTGCAGCATTATTTATTGATATTAGAAAGGCGTTTGATGCTGTAAGTGATAGTATTTTGATACAAAAATTACGCAATTATGGAATACGAGGATCACTGTTAAATTAGTACAGAAATTATCTCAATGACAGACAACATTTTTTTAAACAATAAATTTAGTAACAAGACGACAATTAATTGTGCTGTGCTTCAAGGCTATGTTATGAGACTATTTCTAATCTATATAAACGCTATTGGTGAAGTAGAAGTTTTAGAAAAATTATATGTATTCTGATGATTTAGCAATGTTCTATACAGCGAGCTCGTTTGTCGAAAGGTCTAGAAAAATAGATTTCAGCTAAACCTTTTGGCTGTATGAAAATAAAATGGTATTAAATACAGGATGGCCAAAACAAAACTTGCCCGGAAAATGCTTATAGTTCTGACACTAAATTTAACCTTGTTAATGAACAGAACTGACCTTTACAGAAGATGCTGGAAGTGACCACCGTTGACGTCGATGCAGCACTGTGCACGATTTATCAAGCTATGAGACACACGTCGCAGCTCTGCCTGAGGGATGGCATGAATAGCGTTTCAATGTTCTGCGGTAATTCTCCCAATGTGTGAGGATTATTTAAGTACACCTAATTCTTGAACTTGCCTACTGATAAAAAATACAGGGAGAGAGAGATCAGGTGAGTGTGCTGGCCAGGAGAATCTACTGTCTACGCTGACGGTCCTCTCCTCATCTACTGATTCTGGACGTACCAGTGAGCACTAACAGTTTGGTGAAAGAGTCATGTTATGATTCGGAAACCAGACAACGCGTGCTAAACATCAATTTTAGATTATACAACGACTGTTGAACGTACTGATGCACTGAGTTCACATAACGGGACAGGCTGAACCAGGTCTCATCTTAAGAAACGAAAAACTGAGAATTAAAAAGTCTTGATTCCACTTTATTCAGAAACCACTGGTAAATTTGAACACGTGCAGGTTTGTCTGAAAGTTTTAAATCGTGTTCAACAAAAAAATTTGTGAGGATAAAGATACAAGTCCTTTTTTGATGATGTTCTGACACGACCATCTCTTAATTCCCACTTACACAGATAACCGGTTTTGAAATTTTGTTAGACTTCGTTCCAAGCTGGCATTCACTTGAGCAATTTTTTCTGGTGTTCGATATTGTTAAGAATAGTTGCGGTTTTTTTCGCTACAGAGCACCTTTCACGCCATTTCGTCACTAAGTTTTTCATTCCTGGTTTTTCGGGAGGTTTTTGACAATACACTTTTATTCTTAAGCTCTTGTGCAAACAATTCAGCACACGCTTTACACGAATTTTGCTTCCCAAAACACTCAAGAATGAATACCCGCTGCTCTATCATTAGCACAATTTTCTGTTGCATTTAGTCTAGGAGCCACTGTATTGTCCCATGAAAAATTGATGTGCAGAGAGTCTCTTTGCAGTTTCAAGTTAAATGGGTTGTAACTTAAAATTTTATTTTGGGTAGACGATATCTGCGCAGCCGCCATTTTCCAAAATGGCAGTCAAGCAGCCATTCCGTGATTGCCGTATTTACGTAAATCTTCGTTTTACTGCTTTCCTATAAAAAAAACTAAGCCAATATACATCTCAACTTTGAAAGAGCATTACATTTTCTAAAGAAAATGAGTCCTAGTAGAGTCGAATACCTTATATATTACTTCAAAAGTTATGGAGAAATTTATCTTATAAAGCCGTCTCATAATGCGTATTTTAGTACTATTTATTTTAAAGAATTTTCAGGGTTTACTGCTTTCCTGTTAAAAATTAAGCCAAAATGCATCTATTAACTTTGCAAGAGCATTAAATTTCCTCCAAAATGAGTCCTAGTAGAGTTGAATATCTTCATTATTTCAAAAGTAATGGAGAAATAAATTTTATAATACCGTCTCATACGCCCATTTTAGTATGATTTTTTTTAGTATTTTCACGGTTACTGCTTTCCTTTCAAAAAGTAAGGAAACGTTCATCTCTTTAAGTTACAATTACGTTGGAATAATCTTTGTTCAACTCTAGAGACATTTGTATTGTATGGAATTTGTACTGCAAATATATGTAATCCATCACATACTGCTTGAGACAATGTTACTTTAGCCCAGGCATCACGTCTCGCTCTCTCTCTCTCTCTCTCTCTCTCTCTCTGGTTTCCAGCTAAAGTACAAAACGAGATCTTCTATGCGAGCGAGGGAAACGTATTAGTAATAGCATCGCTTTGATCCCACTAGTCCGCTAGAAACGTAATTGATTGCTGATTTCATATCCAAAATGAGAATGTTAAAAGTGTCGCTTTATAAGACGTTTGGTGAAGCGATCAAATTAGTGATTGAGAGACAGAAAACTGTGTGCAGAGCAGATGAGATACAGCTTTTTTTCGATAGCTATGTAGCCAATTTCTTAGAGGAATACGAAGTGCATCAGACACTGGAACTGTTGGTCATTTGATAACGGTTGAGAATAATTCTCCAGTTCCAGTAGAAATGCAGAAATTTTAGACATCCAGTACAAAGAAAGCTGCAGGAAGCTGTTAGAAGTTGGGTTTGCTCCGAATATCTAGGTAGTGAAATGGCGATTATTCTAAGTGGTATGGCGATACCGTTTATCCTGCAGAAGCATATGTAAATGGGGCAGAGAATAATATCAGTGATTTGACTTCACAAATTGAGAAAGCAGATCTTCGAATCGACCCTCATATTACCTGGGCAGTTAGAAATGGAACGAAGCGAGCTGTGATTGTAGCGAGTTACAGATGTTGTGGTTTTACCATTGCGGTATTTAAATCAGTTCTAAAAGAGTAGAGAGTTATGGTAGCTTCATAGATCTGGAAAAAATTGTCGATTCAAACTACTGCATCAAATGCAATCTGTATTAGGTGAGGTCCGCATCACGTTCTAGTGAAAGCTCATATACTCACTGGAAATGACATTATTTGCAAAGTTGGTTCTAAACATGCTTCTCTGTGCTCACAACTTCAAACTTTTCCTCACATTTGGTGAGAGCGATAGCATTTCCACATAAGATATTGGAAATGCAGAGGAATACCTTGTTCGTGTGTGGCCATCAAAGGCGACTGTAAATACTTTCGACAACCTGCGATATTTGAGGTACTGACAGTTCTGCAAAATTTTAAATCTTCTTCCACCTACTTCATCATGTATACAAGGACACATTCAACGGTCAATTTATGTTGGGAATCACTAAAATAATTAGATCCTTCGTACGCAAGGGAGAATCGAGAATATCACGGTTGGTGGCCTTGTTAAGAAGGACCAATATCTAAAACAACTTCCGGAGAATAGTTTTACGAATGCGCGGGTGCAACAGAGTTGAGATGGACAGTGTACTTACAGAACATTAAGATTGTCTCGTACTATTTATTGTAAACGCGAAAGGAAATGTGGAAATGCTATGTAATTACAGTATATACTTAACTCTATAGTTAGTCATATTAAATAGGAACAAAAATATTGTTACATCCATCTTGTAAAATGATGAACATTAAAACGTTTTGTTTGTCTAAGATAATTACAGTAATTTGTGTTTAAAATTACAATTTTCAAAGTTTTAATGAATAACCTGGCTGTAAATCACGATGTAAAAGAATAATTACAAATTTTCATTTATTTCACCATAACTTTTGAAGTAATGAAGACTCTCGACTCCATTAGCACTCATTTGTTTCTGTTTTTAATTTAATGCGCTTTCAAAGTTAAGAGAGGTATGTTTACTTAATGTTTTAACAGGAAAGCGGTAAACCCTGAAAATCTTTAAAAAATTAGACATGAATGCGCGTATGAGACGGCAATATGAGATTCATTTCTCCACAACGTTTAAAGTAATGAAGATATTCGACTCTACTAGGACTTATCTTCTCGGAAATTTAATCATCTTTCAAAGATGAGATATGTCTGTTTGGTGAATTTCTTTTAGGAAGGCATAAACCGTGAAAATCCTAAAAAAATCATACTAAAATGCGCGTATGAGACGGGACTATAAGATTCATTTCCCAAAGCTTTTAAATTAATGAATATATTCGTCTCTACTAGGACTCATTTGGGAGGAAATTTAATGCTTTTTCAAAGTTGAGATGCATATTGGATTAGTTTTTGATAGGAAAGCGGTTAAACGAAGATTCAAGTAAATAGGGCAATCATGAAAATGCTGTTTTGTCGCCATTTTGAAAAATGGCGGCTGCGCAGATGTTGCAAAGGAATTGAGATGTCTACCCAAAGTAAAATTTTAAGTTTCAACCCAATTAACCCGAAACTGCAAAGAAGCTCTCTGCACATCAATTTGTTTACGGGACTATACAGTGGATCCAGGACTAATTCAAGTGATCACTAAATACATCTGCACCTCTCACATAAACAACTAGTTGCGTCACACGTCTGCGCTCACGCAAACAACTGGTTGCTGTCACATGCTCCTCTGACGCATGCTCACGTGTCTGCGCATGCTCATCTCACACCGAATTGTGTCTGTCCCAATTTTTAACCATCTTCTTGCTGTTTAAGTTACATTTTTACGAAATTCCGAAAACACTTTTGCGGTCCAATTTCATTTTTGCCACCCTGTACAAGGAAAACAAAATACATAATAGTTCATAGACTCAAGACTAAAGTAAAAGCCGGCCGGGAGGCCGAGCGGTCTGCGGCGGTAGGCCATCGGCTCGAAGGTCCCGGGTTCGATTCCCGGCAGAGGCATGGATGTGGATTTTAACAGCTAAAGGCGAATCGTGACGGGCCGAAGTCCAAAGTTACTAGACTGTCCCATATAAAATAAAGTTTACCAAATTTTTTACTAAAGTAAAAATAGTAGGTGAATTATTCATATCCAATATTGTGTTGGAAATGGTCAACAAATTTAAGCATTTACAAGTACCTATTGGTCAATATCTGAATGGGATAGAACAAGTGAAACATGAGTACTTAATTACTTTTCTAGAAGTTTAACAATTATCGAGTAATAGAAGATTACTCTGAAATTATACGTAATGACATATCTTTCTTCCTATGGTTTAACGCCACTCAATATAGCAAGGCACTAATTAAAAAAATATAACTGAAGTCCTTGGCACAGTCTTCTTGTTTCTGATTTTAAAAAGTAATAAATAAAACAAAATAAAATAATATAAATGTTTAAGCACTTGGCACTTACTTCATTTCTTGCATAAAGGAACTAATCTTATTTCTTCGTCAAGATTTCTTACTTCTTGTGTAAATTTATCTGTTAATTTAACCTTCGTACCATATCGTCCAGGCCCGTACTGGCCTATCGGGAAAATGCCCGGTGCGTCCCCAAGAAAAGGAAAAAAAAAGAAAAGAAAAAGAGGAGAAAAAGAATATGTGAAAGCACAGGTGGCAAGATACTTCGTACGCCCCCACCGGTCGCAGAATCAGCTCAAAAGAGGGTGGCGGAACCAGGCATTGGGTGGGAACAGGCCCACAGCAACCGCCTCCCTAAACATTTTCTACGCCTCTATTAGGGGCTGGATGCAGTTAATTGTTGCACAAAACGCAAATATGCTTCCAAAATATGAAGTGTTGTTTCGCCGTGCTTATATGGAGAACTCTAGAAACACTCCGATAATGGCGCAGGTTCAGTACTTTCCGTTGGTCACGACATCAGCACCATTGGTCGGTCTATCTTATTTAAAGGTCTTTGGTGTATACCCTAGGCTTCGAGTGAGAGAATTGGACTCCGAAGAAGAGGATAGAAGTGTGTTGTGTGGGCGGACTCTGAACAGCGTGGTTGATAGTGCAATAAGTAGCGCCTAGAGACTTTTTCCGATTTTTTTAAAAGCCTTTATCTTATAAAAAACTGTTCGACTTAAGTTTAAGTTGTTTCTTGTGTCTATGAAATAAGATGCTTTCGCAAGGATTTTGAAAGAATGTGAGGGGCGGCTAAGGCCTCCATGGCGTCGTTAAGCCTAACTATCATATGTATATATCATATATGGCCTCTTCGAGAGATTACTTTACGCCGATTTTGGGTCATAATTTACGTTTTAAGCGTTTGTTTATTTTATCTGAATTTTCCAAGTAAACGCAATTCGCATGTCGTTTGTTTGTTTTGAGCTGCTAGTGCCCAGCTCCCTGCTGTTAAAGTGTAATTTATCGATTTGGGATTATATTCAACGCTCTCGCATGAATTTCTTCCATTGTTTTGGTTGTAAAACATTTTTTCTAAAATTCGATACTTCTAGAAATTATTGTACAAGGGTACATCATGCCCCGCAGCCATTAGGATATATGGAGGTTGGTAAAATGGTAGTATTCTTGTGAAAATTAACTATTAAATAATATTTCCAATTATAAATAAATATATTTGGAAAATTTGTCAATTCTATCACTGTTTCCAGTGAGCAGAGCAGTGCACAGCGTTCATCTTCTCTGGATATTCTTGTTATTGTTTTAGGTATTTACCTACACAGTATGCGAATTTTATGCCAATAATATTAATTTAAAAATATAAATTCTTACGAAAAGGCAATAAGAAAATTTATAAATTTCACGAAATATTTAATTCTCCTATACCAGTTACAATCTGCGATTTGTGAAGGTAAGTCTATGTCCTGAAAGAGAGAAACCATATGCTTGTCGCAAATTTAAGGAAAAAAAAGATTTGACCAAAGGGGTCAAAATTTCGCGCGCTACAGAAATTCTTTTTTTCATCATAAAACTACCATAATAATGTACATTCTAATAAAACTAAATTTAAGTTTAGACTAACAGAATAAAATTCAAAAAACTTCAAACATGTTGAAAAATGTATTTATTCACAGCAAAGGGAAAACAAAACCGCGGGCAAATTTGACCCCTCCGCCCAGTCTTCCAAGGGTTAAGGGAAATATACCTCTCCCGTATACCCACCGCTAACCTTCGGCCGCACCTCCTCCCCTACCCTCAAAAATAAAGATATAGCCTATACATTTTGTATTTTTTAATTATATTTTAAACAATATCTACTGAAAGGCTGTTACCTCCAACCAAAAAGAAACGGAAAAGCGGAGCTCAGTATCGGAAGGAAAAACGATGAAATGAACTACATGAGAGCTCAAAGACATGCAGCAAAATATCATCATATTTCTCAACCGAAAAATCAGGTCCTGTTTTACCATCATCAAACGAAGGTGTAACGTGTGCAACTGATCAGATTGAATTAATATCAACAGCTGAGACTGTAATTGGTGATAACTCAGCTGCTTCAACTAGTGCTGTACTTGGTAACGTCGAAGAAAATACCGGGGGAACAAGCGATGTGGCTACGGAATTACTCCATCAGCTGGCGTACCTATAAGATCAGCTGTGTCTGGAGCACTTAAAAGTGTGCAAGAAAAATCAGTACGTGAAGTGACAAATGAACGTGTGTTTTGGTTTAGCTTTTGAATGTTGTTTATTGTTGTCGGAATGCTTCGAAGAAGTAACAAAGCTTCAAAATATATTTTTAGGCCTATAGTTTCAAGGTACAATAGTTTTCAAATCATTTATCGCAGTCTGAGTGAAACAATTTGTCCTTGTTGTCTGGCGAAATTTTTCGAATTTCTGAGTGATGGCGGTAAAATCTCTCTGTACAGAAGGGTTCTTGGGGCGGCAGCGTATGTTGAACGTCTAAATTCCTAGACCTGTTTGTTGTTAAAATAACACCTTTATCACTTTGCTGTTAGCCGTTACCGGTGAGACACAAAGTTTCTTTGTTGAAACTTTCAGCGAAACGTGGAGCGAATTCAGACATGATTAAACCATACAAGAATGTTGTAGGAGGGTGGCCTTATCAGCATTATCACAATGAGAATCTTTAGTAACCTATTCTAACTGCATCTTCAGGAAAATGATTACAGAAGATGCCAGTCAATATCAGATACCAAAAAGTACGATACTCTCTTTGACAAGAATAAAAAGAAACATCCAGGTCATCATGGGTCCGAAATACCTGACAGATAAGGAGGAAAGAAATGTTGTGCTCCGGCATTTGAAATGTTCTGAATGAGATTTCCGATTTAGAACAACAGGCCTGCAGCTTTTAGTTAAGAGCTACCTGAATAGAATTGGCAGAACCGAAAAACGATCCAAGAATAATTGCCCCGACTCGAATGATTGCAAACCTTTCGTTTGTTTAATTTTTGTTAGTTTCTTGTTTATTTTTTGGTTACTTGCAGCAGTATAGGTATTTTCTTTCTATGTCAAAATTGTAACCTGTAACTGAATTTAATAAATACACGTATTGTAATTTAAACAAAATTAAAAATAATAAACATATTAAAATGAAAACAATTTAAATATATACCAGTACTAACGCCTTTCTCTTTCCAATACACAGAAGGCGGTATCTAATCATTGAAATGTGTCCGATGACACCTTTGTTACAAGACATATATCGAAAATTCCTTGTGTCCGAATTGGCCCCACATTATTGGATATTGTATATTATTTTTAAATAACTGTTGAATAATGTGTACGTTGTTTGTAGTATACAAACTCAAACGTAAGTCATAGGTATTTTAAAATATTTTTTTGGTTGCAGTACCATTAATATTAAGACTCAATTTAAAAAAGTGTCCGAAGTCACTCCACATGATGGTAGCCTTAACAATAGGAGAATTAATATAATTGGTTTTTACTTATTAATGGTCATCGCCATTTACGTACACAATCGATTGCTGCCTATCGTCTTTTACACGAATATTGCTGTTGTTAATCCTCATATTAATATGTTTTATACATATATGTTTATCAAAACAGTGCCCCCTTTTCCGACTGAAAACTTGAACTGAATAGAGGATGGTTAGTTGTCCTTAAGCTGTACATAATATAAAACGTACTTATTTTCATTTTCCAAGAAAATTCGTCAGTCAGTTCACGAACAGACGCATCTGATTTTCGCTAATTTGCAGAAGAGCACACATATATATATATATATATATATGTATATATATATATATATATATATATATATATATAGATAGATAGATAGATAGATATAGATATAGATATAGATATATATATACAGTATATATATATATTTGTTTTGAATATGCCACAGGCTTAAGCTACTAATATACTTATGCTATGAAGTTAATAAGGTTTAAACTATTCAACCCTCAAACAAGACCATTTTTGAGATAATAATTTTAGCCAGAACTTTCTTGTAAGTAACGTAGCTGAAAACCTCCAATTTTGGAGATCCATCAGTTCATGAGATGAGCGACGAATTGTGTCACATGTTTTAAATATGGCTGCAAGTTCAAAAAAAGTCGAATATACATGTTACTGGTATTACTGTATTCATTCTAAACTTCTACAAGAAATAACCTCAGTTAATGAGAGAAACTAGCAGTAAACTAAAATTTGAATTTCTCCATCACGTTCTCTCGAACTTGCAAACAAATTATGATCAGTTGAAAATTACAGATTGCATTTTCAGACGCATCTGGGGTCGAAAACATGTTTCTATGCGATTTCTAATAAATATATACTTGAGTAACTAAGGAGTTGCTTGTCACATTTTCTGCACGTACAATGAAGTAACCAGAAGAGTTCGTGTGTGTATAAAGTGAAAATCCACAACTATGTGTTTCTTGAATAAACAGCACTTAATACTTTTTCAATTGAATTTACTTGATAAAGATTTTTCATTCTCGCCCTCAGGCACATATTCCTCATTGTCTGTACTGCTGACTGCACTGATATAACTTAAAGTGTCCATCAATCCGACAATTTCTTCTGGGACAACAGCATGATCCTTGAAACATGACACCATATTGCACTAGGGTTGTCACCTTTTACGTGCATTAACTTGGACAGAATTGCATGTCACCCTGTGCCTTCCTACCATCTATGTACGAAAATGAAAATTCTTTCGATTTTGAGTAGAAGGGGTCGGGGCTTATCACCTTCCTCATTCACTTAACTCAAATTATCGTGCAATGTGGGTTATCAGGTTATATACCTGACGCATTTAATTAAAAACAAGAAAGTCGTTGTACAGTTTACCGTACCACCATCCAAAGTTCAAACTATCTGGAGGTACGAAAATACCACCAATAGATTATTATGTGCAATGTAGGAAAGATTTATATGTTTTAAAATTATATGCTAATCCTGTTTATTCAAATATTCAGTTAGAAATCAGATTTTCGCAATTGTGAAACAAAAAAAATGATAGTTTGCAGTGTGAGGAATGTTAAAACAAAAAACTACGGTATGAGTAGTGAAAAATCAATTACTTGAAACCTACAATGTATTAATGAATTAATTTTCCAATAATATCATTATCAACATCAGAACTTTAAATATGTATCTAAAGAAATTGAATGATGACTGTAAATATTCCTATAAGATTTTCAATTGAAAATGTTATACAGAAATATGTATTCTATTTGAATTATGATTTATGTACGTGTCTATATACTATGTAGAAATGTAAAGGAAATCGATGTTAACTAGAATAAGGTTGACAGTTTAAGTTGAAGGCTTCTGGACTGCTTCTGCTGTGAGTCTTTGCTCGCTCGAGTCTTTCAGGGTTTAAAATAAATACAATGAAAAATAGTAATTTGAACCTTAATTTGGGTTTGTTTAGAACTGATTAAATCCTTCATTTAATTGGTCAAAACGGCTTGTGACGTTTCGTCCAAAGGCATTTTGTCCATATGACATTTAGTCCAGGGATATTTAGTCCATAGACATTTCGTCCATTGACATTTCGTCCACAAGACATTTCCTCCAACAGAATTTTCGTCCACAAGACATTTCGTCCAATCGACTTTTGGTCCAACAGATTTTTCGTCCACAAGACATTTCCTCCAACAGAATTTTCGTCCACAAGACATTTCGTCCAATCGACTTTTGGTCCAACAGATTTTTCGTCCACAAGAAATTTCGTCCAATCGACTTTTCGTCCAACGGATTTTTCGTCCACAAGACATTTCGTCCAATCGACTTTTGGTCCAACGGATTTTTCGTCCACAAGACATTTCGTCCAATCGACTTTTGGTCCAACGGATTTTTCGTCCACAGGACATTTCGTCCAGTCGACATTTAGTCCAAAGGATTTTTCGCCCAATCCATCAATCCACATACTACACCCTCATCCATATAAATTCACAGGCCAAACTACTGAAGCTACAAACACCAAATTTGGTATGAAAGTGTAGGACCATGAGTAGGTAAAGGGAAAAATCCGACATTTTGGAAAAGTCGCCATCTTGGATCCATAATGGCCGCTAAACCCATTGTTGTATACAATAGAGCCTAAACGGCTGGGGCTATTGAATTGAAATTTGGAACGATGGTACATTATTGCTACTAGGTAACGAAAATATTTTCAAATTTTGAAAAGTCGACATCGGATCCAAAATGGCCGACAAACCCATTGTTGTACAGAATAGAGAGCTTAAACTACTGGGAATATTAAAATGAAATTTGGCATAGAGATACATTATCAATAATAGGTTAATATAATATTACACAATTTACCCAAAGACGCCATCTTGTATCCAAAACGACAGGCTTAAAATTTCATTTTCCACAACCTTTGAGGTAGAAGCACGAAATTTAGCATAAAGCTTTATCATAAGTAGTAGTTTATGAAACTAATAAAATGTTATGGGCAAGTTGCCATCTTGGATTCAAAATGGCCGCCCCAAAATCATTTTCGACACAGTTTGAGCAAGAGAAATGAAATTTTATTTGAAGCTGTGTCCTCAAGTGTAAGTCATGACAATATAATCAAATGTTAAAAACACCGCCATCTTGGATAAAAAATGGCCTCCAAAACCATTATTGTTTAGAATGTACAGGATAAACGCCTGGGGTTATTGAAATGCAATTGGTTACAAAGGTAGAATGTCACCAGTAGGTTACGAAAATATTACGAGATGTGTTGAAAAAAGCCATCTTGGATCCAAAATGTCTGCTTAACTCATTGTTGTATAGAATACACAGCCTAAACTACTGGGGATATTAAAATGAAATTTCGTATAGAGGTACATTATCAATAGTAGGTTAACATAATATTACACATTTACCCAAAGACACCATCTTGGATCCAAAATGGCGTACGTTAAAAATGCATTTTCCACGCCGTTTGAGTCAGAAACACGAAATTTAGCATAAAGGTGTATCACAACTAGTGGTTTAGGAAAATAATAAAATGTTTTGGGCAAGTCGCCATCTTGGATTCAAAATGGCCGCCCAAAAATAATTTTTGACACAGTTTGAGATAGAGAAATGAAATTTTATTTGAAGCTGTGTCTTCATGTGTAAGTTATGACAATATAATCAAATGTTAAAAACGACGCCATCTTGGATACAAAATGGCCACCAAACCCGTTGTTGTTTAGAATATACAGGCTAAACGCCTGGGGTTATTGGAATGCAATTGGTTACAAAGGTAGAATGTCACCAGTAGGTTACGAAAATATTACGAGATGTGTTGAAAGAAGTCATCTTGGATCTAAAATGGCTGCTAAACCTATTGTTTTATAGAATAAACAGCCTAAACTACTTTGAATATTGAAATGAAATTTCGTATAGAGGTACATTATCAATAGTAGGTCAACATAATATTACACAATTTACCCCAAAACGCCATATTGGATCCAAAATGGCGTACGTTAAAAATACATTTTCCACACCGTTTGAGTTAGAGGCACGAAACTTGGTATGAAGGTGTATTATGACGAATAGTTTAGGAAAATATTACAAAATGTTGTAAAAGTCACCATCTTGAATAGAAAATGGCTGCCAAACATATTGTTGTATAGAAAAGAGATCCTAAACCGTTGAAGCTACAGAGGTGAAGTTTGGCATAAAGGTACATTATCTCTATTAGGTTAGGAAAATGTTACATGGTGTATTTAAAGACGCCATCATGAATCCAAAATCGCGGATCTAAAAATGCATTTTCGACACCGTTTGAGCTAGAGATACGAAATTTGGCTTATATTTGCATTACGACAAGTATTTTAAGAAAATATTACAAAATTTTAGAAACGTCGCCATATTGGATCCGAAATGACCGTCCAAAAATCATTTTCGACACGTTTGGGCAAGAAAAATGAAATTTTATTTGAAGACGTACCTTCAAGAGTAAGTCACGACAATATAACAAAAAGTAAAAAAGTCGCCATTTTAATCCAAAATGGCTGCCCGGAAACCCATTTCCTAAATTATTAAGCCTAGACAAACGAAATTTGGTATGAAGGTGTACCATGAGCAGTAGGTTACAAAAATTGTAAAAAATACCTATTGGGGCGCAGGCCCTGTGGTGGGTGGTATAATTGTAATATGGAAGCGCAGACCGCCAGGGAGTGTCTGATTAAGATAAAGGGGGCCGAAGCTCCCCAAAACCTGATGCTGGGAGCGCTGCTCCCACGATATGGTATGAAGGTGTAGGACCATAACTAGGTAAAGCGAAAAATCCGACATTTTGAAAAAGTCGCCATCTTGGATCTAAAATGGTCGCCAAACCCATTGTTGTATAGAATACACAGCCTAAACGACTGGGGCTATTGAAATAGAATTTGGTAAAAAGGTAGAATATTACCAGTAGATTACGAGATGTGTTCAAAGACACCATCTTGGATATAAAATGGCTGCCAAGCTCATTGTTGTATAGAATACACAGCCTAAACCGCTGGGGCTACTGAAATGAAATTTGCCATGGTGGTAAAATATCGATAGTAGGTTAACAAAATACTAAACAATGTATCTTAAGACGCCATCTTGGATCCAAACTGGCGGATTTATAAATCCATTTCCCACAACGATTTAGCTAGAGATACGAAATTTAGCATAAAGGTGTATCATAATTAATAGTTTAG
Organism: Lepisma saccharinum; assembly: GCA_022664845.1. NCBI lineage: Eukaryota > Metazoa > Arthropoda > Insecta > Zygentoma > Lepismatidae > Lepisma > Lepisma saccharinum. Next base: position 86,731 of record JAGDQP010003407.1, read on the forward strand.
GAAAATAATAAACATTTTGGGAAAGTTTTCATCTTGGATTCAAAATGACCGCCAAAAATCATTTTCGACACCGTTTGAGCTAGAGAAATTAAATTTTATTTGAAGGTGTACCTTCACGAGTAAGTCACGACAATATAATAAAACATTAAAAAAGTCAACATCTTTAACTCAAAATGGCCGCCCGAAAACTCATTTTCTAAACCACTAAGGCTAGACAAACGAAATTTCGTATGAATGTGTACCATAACGAGAAGGTTACAAAAATGGATCAAACCTTCACTATGGGGGCGCAGCCCCCTGTGGATTTGGTACAGATCGATATCAAGGGAAACAATAACCCGCAGAGTCTGGCTATGATAAAGAGGGCGCAGCCCAAAACCCCCAAGTTGAGGGCGCAACTTTGACCGAGTAAAGTTAAAGTGAGGAGAAATTTCGATATGTTGCTGACAAAGGTTGAAGCACCTAACACAGAAGATTGAACATTATTTAAAATAAAGAACATTTGATACGAATCAGGTGAGTGATATACTGCATTTTAATAATTTCCAATCACGTGAAATAAATTATTTGGTGCTTTTTTCAAGATTCTTGGCGATAACTATAAATCCCGACATTTCTAAGATAGATTAGCGAATATATCAAGGCACTTTTCTAAAATATTTAAGTGTGTGCGACTGGTCTGATTCTTGGAAATATAATGCCATTGCTGGGATGTTCACATTACACAGAAACACTTTCTCTTCGGCATTTTCCGCCCTCTTCACTCACTTTCAATCTAGCTGCGAAGAATTGGTGCAGTAATACGGTATATTATTTCATTATATCTGGAACTTCTACATCATTTTCCTCTCCCTTTTCTCTTCCTAGTTCTTCATCGGAGTAGCTTAAATCTCTTTATTTTCTTTTTTCAAATATTTTTCTAATTTCTTGTTACCGTCCCATCAGGTTCCTCAACCGCCAGTATTTATATTTCAGCGCTTAAAGAACTGTTTTGTTTGATTTTCTTCAAGCTGTTTTCAGTAGTTTCTTACCTAACAATATTTATGTTGTATTTTCGTACATTCTTCCTTAAGGTTTTATTTATATTTTTATATTCGATTCTAGTTATTGTATTTTCTCCCTTTCTGTTTACCTTTTTTGTTCACCAAAAGTTTTGTTTCTTCCGAGATTTTACTCTCCTTTGTCATGCTACTATTTCTTTTGTTTTCTCTCTTATTATCCCGGTCAGTACATTATTTCTGCAATTGATATCTTCTTAATATTCTGTCTCTTCCCGGGCGCTGACTGCGTTGATTAGTTCTGTACCGGATATCTGTTTGCTTTTCTCTAGTTTCTTTTTTCAATGTAAAACGACGACTTCCTCCGATGTCCTTCTCTAATCTAGTGTTTATTTCACTCTCATCTCACTACTCAACGATCACTCGAGATTTCGAAACTGTTCAGAAGATGCAAGTCTTGACCATTTTCCCTGTTATTTAATAGAATATAATCTATTTTGTTTCCAGCTTCATTTGAGCCTTCCTATGTTCATTTCATCTGAGTTTTCTTCTTAAAACTTGCACTCGAAATGAATCGTGTATTGGTTTCTGAAAACTTTAGTAGTCTCTCTTCACTCACCTCGTTCTTCTCTGTTGTCTCTTTTGCCAAATCCAAACTTTCTCACTTGCTTGTCACTGCTCCATTAATATATATATTAGGGTGGGGCAAAAAAATCAACTTATACAAATTTAATGAAGATCACTGCTCTTGCATGTGCTAAGCACATTTTTAATAAAATTCCTAAGAAAATCGCCCTTCTAAGGGTCGCAACTGGGAATTGAGGCATGATTTTATAATTTTGTGACTTTTGGATTTCTCCCTAGATGGCAGCAACAAAAATCTTTGTAGTTTTATGATACAAAGATGAGGCGTGTAGCTGCGAAATTTTTTTTGGTACACACTTTAATTATAATTTTTCCTTTTTCATTTCTCTTTTGTTTTGCATAAAACTTAATTTATGTTTAATGCAGTATTAACGCAGATTTATTCCGACACTCGCAACAATATTTTGACCGAACCTTATTTTAATATTTATAATATTTTCCTATCAAATATAAGGAGATTTTAAAATCGTAAAACAGCCTATCTGACTGAAGTGACTATGGCTTCAACATCAACTTCTTCAAAGGGGCCAGTAACTCGATCAGTTTCTGACCACTCTTTATTTGGTCAGCCTGAAGTATTTTCTGGAAGACAACTCCCAACGAAGGAAGAAGTAGTTAAATGCTACCTGTTTTACAGGAAAATGGTCCCTGAAGAGGGGAAAGAAACACCTTCTACGAGAGATGTTTTAAAATATGTGGCTAATGATCTTGTCAGTATTTGGAACAATGCCAGCATTCCAGTTATTGGATATTCTAGTGTTGTGGGTAAACTTCAAAAGCTCATAGAACTTGCCCAACAGCTCCAAAAGTATCCACCAGCAAAGCGCACATCACTTACCTTCAAGGCAGACTTCAGTAATTTCAAGCAAGTATTTGACATCTGTTCTTGCAAGTGTGTCCGGAACAAAATAGTTGACAGACAGTTGTGTAAATGCGCTACAAAAGTGTCGCAAATCGAGTGGAACTTCTGGGTAGATCAGGCTTCGGTCCGGAAAATGGTAATCGGTCCGATTGATAAAATTGTTTCGAGTTCGCTTCAGAAAAAAACAGAGAGGAAGAACCGGGAAGAACGGTTTAGGAAAAAGTATTTGGAAAGCCCAATAACCAGTAAAAGCAATGCCTACCAGTTTAGTTTTACTGAAGAAAATGAAGCAAGTGATGTAACCTTAGAAGATGAACCACTTTACCAACCAAGCACATCCGACTCAGAAGACACAGATTCCGAAACACGGCTAGTACAAAACAGGCATCAGTACCCAAACTTAAGCCAAATGATGGAAAGAACTGGCGTTAGTAACCAAGATGCATGCAAATTAATAAATGCATGCCTCAAAGACCTGAAACTGGATAAACCGGAAAATATACTAGAACCAACAAAGTTGCGGAGACAACGAATTTATTGGAGAGACAAGGGAGCAGAATCTCGTTCGTTTGATTTGCGCAAGCTAGTTTGTGTGGGTTTTGATGGGCGCATAGATGAAACCAGACTTTTTGGACCAGATGGAGGACAATTAACAAAGAAGGAGGATCACTACGCTATTATTGCATATCCTAGTGAACAATATGTGGATCATATTGCTCCACAAAGTGGTAAAGCAGAAGATATTTCAAAGGAAATACTCTCTGTTATACGTGACACGGATTCTACTGATACTTTGTGTGCTGTAATGTGTGATGGAACAAACACAAACACCGGTGAACACTGGAATTATACGTAGACTGGAAACAACTTTAAATCGACCTTTACAGTGGCTCATTTGTATGTTGCATCTCAATGAGCTTCCAGTAAGAGAAATGTTTAAGAATATTGATGGGAAAACAACTGGTCGAAAGGGATTTTCGGGCCCCATTGGAAAGATGCTAAATTTTGATCCTCGGCATTTACCAATAGTTGATTTCCAGCCTGTCTCTGGAAACGTCAAGGAACTTTGTGTAAATATTAAAAAAGATTTTAGTGCTGATCAAAAGTATTTGCTGAAAGCTTCCATCGCAGTACAGAAGGGAAAGCAGAACTCTGATGCTGCTGCTATAAAATGTTTACAAACTGCTTCTCCAGGTACCCTTAATCATGCCAGGTGGTTGACGCTTGCCAATCGAACACTTCGTTTATTTATGGGTACAAAAAGTCCATCTAGGAACCTACTGCAACTTGTAACCTACATTGTTAGAGTTTATGCTCCAAGTTGGTTCGAAATAAAAACCCATTCCAACTGCACTGATGCATCACGCAACTTCCACTTTATTTTGGAGAAAGTTAGGAATCTACCCGATAGAGAGATGCAGGAAGCTGCAATAAAATCTCTCCAGTTAAACTGTAATTTTGCCCACAGTGAAAATATTCTTCTTGCAGCTCTTGCAGATCCAGACATTGGGGTGAGAAAAGATGCAGTTAACAAAATAATTGTTGCAAGGACGATCAATCAAGCTGAAGTGAGAAAATTTTGTAAATCAAATATCATGATTAATCGTGAAGCAGAAACCTACTACAACATGATTGATTGGGATGTTTCAGTTATAACGCCACCTCCACTTGTAAACTCAGTGACAAACGAAGAACTATTGGCAAAGATTGAAATAGGACCATTGGAATTTATAGGAATTCAGTGTCATTCACAAGCAGTTGAACGAGTCGTTAAAGAAGTTTCCAGGGTTTCTACCAAAGTTGTTGGTCATAAAGCCAGACATGGAATGATTGCTTCATCAGAGGAATCAAGAAGGAAATTTGGAATCCCGGACACAAAGCACGCGTTTCTGAAAGCAGATAATTAGATAATAATTTTTAAAAATATTTTTCATTCATGTTTTTGTAACAATACACTTACTGAACAGAAAAGATATTTCTATTTTATGTCTATGTTGGGTTCATTGTTAACCCAAAGTTGGGACCCTTCAATCAAAACATAAAAATCTGAAATTTTGCATAGGAAATTATCTTTACCTGTATCAACTTTTAGGAATAGAGACAAAAGCTGCTCTTCACATTTCTTGAATTTTGCCTCACCCTAATATATATATATATATCATATTCAGCCGTTTTCTATCCACTGCTGGATTAATGTCTCCCCCTTTTCTTTCCACATATCTAGGTCTGCTGCTATCCTCATCGATGTAGCTCCTGAAAAATGTTTGATTTCATGTACCTATCTTGCATTTGGACGTCGTCTCGGTCGTTTCTTTTCTTTAGGAATCCAATGTAGTACATTTGTCGTCCATCTTCCATCTGTTCGTCTAGCTATGTGACCTGCCCTTTTCCACTTATATATATGCTTCAGTACATTTTTGACCCTCCTCCCTAGGAAAAGCTAAAATGATAGGCCTGTGTAGTGTCCTCCCTCTGCCAATGGCTCCACAGTTTTTTCTTTCAAAAATTTTCGCGGCCTTTGTGAGGGCCAAAGTATTCGGCTTAGGTATGGGGAGAACGAACGTTTCTTGTCTAAGACTTCTACCTCGTGCGTAGTTAAATTCTTTTTTGTCAAGTTAGGAGGGATTCATGCATTTGGATTTTCTTGGTTGTGGATTACCAGGTTTCGTTTGGGTGAAATGCATTTTCACTTTTCGAAGTATTTAGTTAATCTTTACCGGTGATTTTATGTTGAAAGTTTACTTCCTGTGTTTTATTAAAATTTCCAACAAAACTTGTATGGTGTCCTTCCTGGACGTCTGGCTGGCTCTGTTTGCTTGTTATCTCAGCTTTTTAGGTGTAGGTGTCTCATTTGTTTAGTTTTGTTGGTTGCTTTTAGCTTTGTCTTTAGGAAGTGCAGCACGAAATCCAATTGGCGAATCAGACCACTTTCTTTGTGACCTCTTAAATATATCAGGCCTTGCATTCTACCAAATTGAATTCTCACTCTTCTTCCAGCTTCGATACTAACTGTCTGTAATGTTAGTAATCTCACCATTGATACTTAGTTCTCCTCTCCGCAAAATAGCTGTGATATTATCTTCGAAACTGGCTGCTGCTTTGGTGAATCGAGCCAAATTAAATTAAAATCAGGTTTCTGGAGCCTTCTTAAGGATCTACCATCTCGTATCCCTTTCCTAATTTCTAACTCGTATTGCAGGGCAGGAATCCTTTTGTACAGCTGCTGGCGCAGTGTTTTGAAGCATTCTTTCTGGGCACCTCTCAACTTTTATTTTCGCCTAGAGGCACCAGCTTAGTCCTTTCTGGTTTGCTGCAGACTTTTCGGTAGGGTCAACCTTGCTATTTCGCTTCTCTCTTCATTGTTTTCTTGTTGTCCAACCTCCATGTGCCATACGTCGTCCAAGGTGTGGTTCAGATCTGGCAGGTTCATGGAGATTTCTGCGTTAAGTGTGTCCATATTCTACTAAAACTTCAGCTTTTATCAAAATCGTTGTATAGGCAAGGTTTGGTTTAGTACTTACAAGGGAAGGGTCACTCAGATCACCCCGAAACCCTACTTCAAATTTCGTACACAGGTAGGTCAGAAACAAAGAGATTACCAGACAAAAAATTTGCTGCCATTTTGAAGTGCAAGACCTTTAAATAAAAGAGTAAAGTTTGGACATTGTCTCTAATATAATGCTTGTCAAAGTACCAAAACTGCTTAATATCTCGGTTAGAACGCGTTATTTGAAAACTTGAAAGCGACAAGTGTTGCAGAGCTATCGGATGGGCTAGCCCATTAAAATGTGTGAACCCAACTTTGATTTTTTAAATTCGAATCCCCATCTTTAATGCAGATTCTGTATCTATGGAAAAAACTAAATCAGAATATGTCCTGCTAAAAAAAACTGTAGAATGTGAGTCCTACAGGGCCGGAAAGTAGATTAATAGTGAGAAGTATTAAAGGGTCTGGAAAGGCTAAATATCTCGGTTGCAATGCATTTTTTGTAATTTGAAAGAGGCACAGGTTTCAGAAAATCAACAGAGCTATTGGATGGGTAGCGAATCAAAATCTGTGGGGCCCAAATTTAATTTTTAAATGAGAATCCCCAGTTTTATTGCAGATTCTGTACATACGGATAAAATAAATAAGAATATGTCCTGTTGATAACTGTAGGATATAAGTTCTGGGCTCTACAGGGCGGGAAGGCAGATTAATGGTGACAAGAGCTAAAAGTTACGGAAACGCTACGTATGGCAGTTAGAATGCGTTTTTTCTACATGGAAGTTCATTTATGAAATGCGTCTATTTCACGGTAGTAGAATGTACGTTTAACTATCTACTACTTTTATTCACATTCCATAATTCCTAATCCATTATTTATATAAAATACTCTGCGATAGTCATATCCTCCGTTTGACAATACTAACTTATTCTAAATATTTTAGAAGCAATAAAGTAAAAAAAATTTATGATTGATTGTGTACCTAATCGTACGAGTTTCCATATACGCTAATACAGTGTTCGAATTTGAATTTTGAATTCGAATTTATTTTAAGGCATTTAGGCTCAGGCTGTATGGATGATGATATGAATTGGTTGAGTGAAGAAAGTGGGAGGAAACGGAAGCACCCCGAGGAAACCCACGCACAGTGTGATCGTCCACCACAAAGTCCATATGGCATGAGCAGAGATCGATCCGACGAACCCTACCACCAGAGGTGAGCCACCGTGACCCCATACAATGTTCGATTTACCGTGGGAACGCCAAGAATTTTCCCTGATGCATTAGAACTTAATCCCGGGTTCTTGATTTTGAGAATCACCCCAATCAGGGATAAAATCTATCTATTTTCACCAAAAAGGTAATATGTTGAAACTTGTAGGCATCCACTAGTTTTAGGATTCCCCTTCGTAATTTTTAACAAACCGGACACTGCGTCAGTACTGTGGAACAACAGGAAAGGAGTAAACGGGTGGTGCTGCCACCATAGGAAAGGTTTGACCGTGATAAACAACCTTTGTATGAGTGATAAGAAAAAGAAGAAGCTCGAATATGTTGCTCCATTTTCGATAGATTCTACGAAATTACAAGAAAATAAGAGAAGTGGCTAACATTTTGATAGACCTTTGACATTCTGGAACTTTAGCAAGCACTGTATAAGAGACCGCGTCCAAACTTTACCTTTCATTCAATGGCAGCTATTTTTTGT